>PPOJ03000035.1:0-101768 GCA_003708845.3 Sungouiozyma intestinalis | reverse complement strand
ACAACAACAACAACAACAACAACAACAACAACAACAACAACAACAACAACAACAGATATATCCCTCCATTCTACAAAGGCAAATCAGCGGCAACGGCTCAGTAAACGAAATAAGTAGCAACGGTGCCCCGTTGACTACCCTTTCTAATGATAACTCTACTAATTCCTATGGAGATATTGTAATACTACCAAACACCAAGACTGTGTATGGAACATCGTTACGACACCAGCCAGGCATGCCCGGTGATCAGCAGGTAATTCAAATGAAACCACAAGTCGTGGGAGTCATGTCAAATATGGATAATCTTTCCCCCACCACGTACCAACCGATGTATCATAGCCCCGTCAATGTGTTAACACCTGCAAGCGTTAATATGAAGCAGCCTTCAATGATGAACTCTAGGCAGGGAACAATAATAGGGAACCCAACGCCAGGTGGGACCATATATGCTATTTATAATATCGCAGATCCAAACCAGCCAATGAACATCATAAACCCGCCAAACAATAATCATTACGCAAGTTATTACCATACCCCAATGACATCCACGCCAATGAATACCATTTCTACACCGCCCACATCAACAGCACATGCACACCAGCTGCCGCCTCCAAAGTTTCCACCCGACCGTGGTAGCAGCTGGTCTTCTATCAGATAAGCACAATAGTTATTACAGTGTTTTTTTTTTTTGGATATCCTGGCAGATAGCAATGTCTTGTAATCTCCTCAGTTACTTTAGGAAGTAAATTTTTGACGCAATTTCTATTTAAAGCTTACGTCTACCAAGGTACATGACAACTAAAACCATAAGGCCCTTAACATCATCTATCATACTATAGCGGTATTGTTGAAGTTGGTTTATATTGATGAGAAGTCTATTCCTAGTTTTACATGATTAATTATTGGCTTTTTTTCCTATTTGTTCGGTGGTACTGTTTAAATACCATTTATGAGTAAGCAAGTCGAGAGGAGCAAAAAATTGAAAATAACCAGCAACTTTATTATCTCTGGAAATATTTTTGGGATGGATAGTCAATGCAAAATGTCTGCTTATATCATATTTTGTACCTGACTGATTATGATCACCTACACAAAGGGAAAGTACTTTTCGTTTACGTCCCGGTTACTTGAAATACAACAACCACAATTTTTTCATGCATCCAGAAAAAAGTATAAACGTCTAGCTAAATTCCTTTCCGAGTTGAGACTCAGATTTTTTTTCTTTGGAATCTTAGTTGACTGTTTAATGTCAATCACCCGTCAGCCAGCAACATGTGATATATGCGCTTATACACATGTGGGAATCTGCGTAACGCAACAAGATAATTTAATCTGTAAACTTTCAACTCTACTACTGCTCTTATTGTGGAACGCGCATTAACGAGGTGCTATTGTGACAATTAAGCTTTCTAGAAGCTGTGTAATTATGCTCGGCACCCTCAGGTTTCTAACAGAAAACTTTCAGATTGCGATAAAAATAGCTTACCTATCTACATTAAATGGATTGTATATAGAATCCGCTGCAAGGTTTGAACAAGAAAGGCAGCTAGCCGAAGTAATTTTTTCTTCAGCCATATAGCAAACCCACTGTTATGTGCTAAGCGTTGTCTAATTTTTCTTCTATTTAATTACGCTATAAGATGCGGGGAGATCTTTACAATGGTTCAACCGCACAAAGTATTGGTATCTCGGATCTGGATACGTCTTACTAATTACTATTTTAAAGTATAACTTCCTAAAATAATTCTCTTTCGTTATTCGTTATAAGGTCAAGTAGATGCCCCTAGGCAGTCCTATCATCAAACCAGTGTGAATCGTGAGCTTGAATTATTGTGCAAGATCGTCTAACAAAGTTTACGTCGAGATAACTCTAGGGTGCTGTGTCTGCGGTAATACCAGCCCGTGCTGCGCGTCTTTAGGACACGTTCTTCTTATGTAAAAAAAATGAAAACAGTCCCGGCAATTGATTGGTAGCCTTCTAGATGCCAACTGTTCGCATAAGGAGCTTTATTGTGTGAATGTCATTTTACTCGGTCCGAATTCGGGACGTAGCAGAAAACCTTATTCGAACAATTATTCCTATGGACTGCGAGATCACGTGAATTTGTATTAACACCCGTACATACTAAAATGTTGAAACTTTTATTCTTTTCTGTTCGATTTTAGATTAAGATTCGGTTTCGTCGGGTAGTCTGCTCTGCACCGACTTTATAATTTCCTCTTTCAGAATGAAGCTCAAAAGAGTACATACAATATTTATCGCATTTACATCACCTTGCTAGGGCGTCGCCTGAGGGACATCCGCCATGGTGTGGAATTGTCGCGCAACATTGCTTGTCGGTCTGCTTGGCATGTCCCACTAGCTGGGAGGCGTCTGCTCTCAGTAGGCTCCAGAGTAGACGGAGGATGTGTCTCGCTAGGCAGACATTGCATGGCCTCCAAGGGAAAATACCATGCAAAGTTACTGTGGAACTCAGTTTGGTATTGTTTGAAACATTGACAATTTCAAATTAATACCATATAGTAGACGATTTTTAGTGTCCAATATTAAAGAGAGTCTAGGTTTTTTTACTTGCCAACCAGAAAGAAGTATACACCCAGTGACCCATCATGAAGGTATGTGCTATGCGAATTGTGATAAAAGAGAGGTATAAGAATATAGACGTTTGATTTAGAAGGACGAAGATTACATCTGTAACTGACAAGGATACTTGAATGAAATTTAATTCCCAGCTATATGTTATGGAACATTGTCCAACAGTCCCATTTACACTATGCCTGTTATAGAAGGAGATACCTCTCTAGTGACTGAATCTTTGAATTTTTTTACTAACATATCCAAAAACCTTAATATTATTTGATTAGTTGAACATTTCTTACCCAATTAACGGTACTCAAAAGACTGTTGAAATTGATGACGAACACCGTGTCCGTGTCTTTTACGAAAAGAGAATCGGCCAAGAAATTGACGGTGAAGCCATTGGTGATGAATTCAAAGGCTACGTTTTCAAGATCTCCGGTGGTAACGACAAACAAGGTTTCCCAATGAAGCAAGGTGTCTTGTTGCCTACCAGAGTTAAATTGCTATTAGCCAAGGGCCACTCTTGTTACAGACCAAGAAGAACCGGTGAAAGAAAGAGAAAGTCCGTCAGAGGTGCCATTGTCGGTCCAGATCTAGCTGTCTTGTCCTTGGTTATTGTCAAGAAGGGTGACGAAGAATTGGCTGGTGTCACTGACGATACCATTCCAAAGAGACTGGGTCCAAAGAGAGCTAACAACATCAGAAAGTTCTTCGGTTTGACTAAAGAAGACGATGTCCGTGACTTCGTTGTCAGAAGAGAAGTCACCAAGGGTGAAAAGACTTACACTAAGGCTCCAAAGATCCAAAGATTGGTTACTCCACAAAGATTGCAAAGAAAGAGATACCAAAGAGCTTTGAAGGTCAAGAACGCTCAAGCTCAAAGAGAAGCTGCTGCCGACTACGCTCAATTATTGGCTAAGAGATTGGCTGAAAGAAAGGCTGAAAAGGCTGAAACCAGAAAGAGAAGAGCATCTTCCTTGAAAGCTTAAATTGGATCATAAAACTTTTCTAAGAAATATATATATATATATAGATATGTCTGTATTTTTTTTTGCCTAATGATAAAGGCCAATAAATATTATTAATCTTTATAAAACAGTTAAAGAATCAAGTCTGTAAATTAAGTGATAGCAAGTGTGTACCTGAGTAGATTTGGGATTTTGTGAACTTTTTATTTTAATATTTTGTGAAGATTAAATACTTTTCACTTTATTTTGCCAAAATCCGCTGTACCTCAACAGATACCATATGAAAAATAATGATACGATATTACAAAAACCTAGCCCAGTGAAACACCAACCAACGCCCATTATGTTACATAACTTCATAACAATTGCAGAACTTATAGCGGCAGCCACGTTACGGAAGAATCCACTAATGGCTACCGTCCCTGCAGCTCTCTTGGACAGTAATTCTGTCAGATATGTCATTGTAGTATTGCTGCACCATGTCAAGCCGAACGCTATTAACGCGCTGAAAAATAAAACCAAAGCTAAGGGATAGTGCTTATCAATTGCCCAACCATACCCAATACAACCTACTGTATTGATTACGACACCCCAAACGTTTAACATGAGTCTAATCTCTAATGGGAATTGTTTCCCCTCATGTTGTTTAGTCCATCTCGAACGTAGATAATCTGACAAATGGCCGCCAATCTGGGATCCCATCAACATGGCTAACCCTGGACAGACGTAAGCTGCACCAATCTTGAGCATCGATAATTTGTAATCTACTTCTAAGAAGTGTGAGAAGGTAACACTGAATGCATAGTAATTCGCAAATAATAAAGCTGTGCTACAGGATATCATAGTCACAGGTAAAACACGCATCATTTTCCAATACATGGGTAATGTGGCCTTTGGTGGACTTGGATACAAAGTTTGAAATTCTTCAGTGGTGCAAACAGGTTTTTGGAAGCCTAGGTCTCCAAATAATTTGATCTTTCTATAACTGGGATGTCTAGTGGCCATACATATATCGCCATCGTGGCATGTAGACCATCCTGGATCACCGTTTCCAACAATACACCTCAATGTCTCTGGCAATAAAACCAACACCAATATTAATGCAATCCCACTCATTATACTCGTGAACCCAAATAACCATCTCCAGTGATTAGTGTCTCTAAGTATCAAACCTGCTATTATTGGTGCTAAGATGGGGCCCATATTAGGTCCCATCATGAAATATCCAATTGCTTTGCCTCTGTGTTTGGGGGGTGTCAAGTCTGTCACAGTTCCTGCACCCAATGTCATCACAGAACTAGATGCAAAGGCTTGAAAAATACGCAACACATATAGAGACCCAATATTGGAAGGCATTGATGCTAATAATATGTTGACAATGGTTATAAGTAATAACGAGATCAAATATAAGACCTTACGGCCGCCTAGATCAGCATAAGCTCCCCAAAATAATGGGCCCACCGCAAAGACAGCCATAAATACGGATACCGTGGAATTTATCACAGAAGTGGACACGTTGAACTCCTTTTGTAATAACGGCAATGCCGGAATGTATATATTTCCTGACATAGGCCCTAAGAACCCAATGAAAATGACAATACCAAATATAAGAATAACATTCCATTTTGTAAAGCAACTGTATGGAACTTCTACTGGAGTAGATTCTGATTCTGAAACTATCTCCTTTGATATGGATGTCTGATTACTGAGAGTCTTGTTTTCATTAGAGACGAGGTTTTCTTTATCAACAAAACACGGACTATCATCTTGAGAATCCTTGCCATATAATTCACCAGGGGAGAAAGGAGAAATCCGTCTTTCCTGAGGTATGTCCTCTGTTCTACTAACTTCCAAAAGATCGATGTTCACTAAGTCTTCATTGGACGGGTTGACCGATTTGAATGTTTCTTTACTTTTTTCGTGAGCCATTGTGAAACTTTTCAAGTTACCAATTTCAAGTTGGAACAATTAGAAATACACAACTTCGCTACCACAAGAGCATTTTTTTATGTAATACATCAAGGCACTTATGCTTTTGTATCTGTCACTACCAACTATTGCTGCGTATTATATGCTTTTTTTTGCATTACTGTCGCGACGCATTTAGCGACACAATTGGCGACGCAAATTGTTAAAATACTTAATTGATCGTAATATGGATATTTCAAAATATGCAAGGAATAAATCCCAACTTATAATCAGAAGCTAATGTACATAAAAGAGTATGAAAAAGAAAATTACAAAAAAAGAAGATCTGTACCAAAGGACTTAATACTCTTGAGAGAGAAAAAAAAATATAGTTGGTTTATAATGACGGTAATCACAGAAACATCGCATTGTAATTGTGACACTATATTCTCATAAAATTCTCTAACGGAAATCAGTCTTACCGTTACCACGTTTACCACTGAACAAATGTTTAGGCAAAGATGCAGTAGCATGTCTATCAGCTTCACCTGCCCTAGCGTTTCTGTTTCTTTCTCTTCTGTGTAGTTTAGTCATTCTATCAGCCTTTGATCTTTGAGAGCCATCAGCCACACCGTCTAACAACCTATCTGGTTGCCTTAATTTACCACTCCTCGATGCTGGATTTTCAGAAAGCTCGGAAGCTCCAAGAACAACATCGGCACCTGTCTCTCTATATCTGTATTTTTCAGCTGCTTCAGTTTGTTTTGCATACAGGGAAGAAACATCGTGACCCAGCGTGGCCATATGTTTTTCCATGGTACCATAGGACTTGGAAAGTTTCGAACGGGGCATTATAGCCTTGTTCTTTAAAGACTTTCTGTTTCTTGCCTCTTTAATCATGACCTTCTGTCTATTCCTGATCCATTCAGCCTTCTCTCTGATATCGTCAATCTCAGAGCCATCAAACCCTTCGTAGGATTCTTCTTCTTCATCCGAGTGATAGAACCCTTCGGCCTCTAACCTTTCTTCTTCCTCTTCCAAAGCTTGTAGTTTAGCAGCGATCTCAGGGTCTAAGAAGTCGTACACGTTCTTACCGTTCAAGACTTCCGGCATGATATCGTTCTTCCATTCGTCATCCTCAAGCATGTACTTATCCTTCAAGTTGATGTTGAAGACACCAGCACCACCATTCTCTGCCTCGATATCTCTAGCCAGGATTCTTCTGTTAGGGTCGTCAAGGTCGTACTTCTTTAGTTGTTTGAACTTCTCAGGAATGAACGGAGTCCTATCAACGTCGTCTCTTGCTTGTGGCTGGGCGACGTGGATCTTGTTCAAGACGTTGTTTACTCTAGCTTGCGATTTCAATTTGTTTTCGATTCTAGCTGTCAACAATTTTTCACAAGCTTGGTTTCTGACATCCATGATATTCTCCTCTAATTGACAAGAGGCGGTCATGATCTCGACACCAGAGACGTCCCTAATCGTTTGAAGCAACTGGGTCTTCTCCTCGTCCAAATCTTCTGGCCCAATAATATCGGTCTTGTTCATCACGACCATGACAGACTTGTTAGCGAAAAGAGGTTTAATCGAATGGAACAATTTCACTTGGTCCTCCACTGAGAACCCACATTGTTCTGAAAGATCCATGAAGTACAACACACACGATCTCAAATGAGCAATAGCGTAGATAGACTGCATTTCAATGTTGTTCATATCCTCGGTAGGCCTATCCAAGATACCCGGGGTGTCAATGGCTTGAAACCTTAAGTATTTGTAGTCAAAATGACCCACATACAAGGATTTGGTGGTGAACGCATAAGGTTGCACCTCGACATCAGCTTTAGTGATGCAACGCAAAAATGAGGATTTCCCCACGTTTGGATACCCACAGATAAGCAAAGTTCTAGTGTTGGGGTCGATAGAGGGCAATCTCCCCAAATGTTGACGGACCTGTTCCAAATAGTTCAAAGGATCCTTCAACTTCTTCACAATCGTAGCCATCCTACCCAACGCAGCTCTCTTCAACTGTTTACATTGGAAAAGAGACTGGCCAAACTTCAACAACCTATTGTAATCTCTGGCAACTTGCTCCACTAGCGACTTGGCACGAGACACAGCAGCCAAAGAGATCTTGTAATGATTCTTCTCATACAAAGTGTCCATCAAGTCTCTATGGAACGGATGCACATCGTTAATGTTGGGAAAACCTTTCAAAAGATCCTCAAATTTCTCCACGAAACCTTCAGCAGTAAACTTCACTTTACGCATATAAAAAGACCTGATTCTCGTGATCTTGAAACCGGGCCTAATCACCGTCGGCGTCTTCCTCTGCGTCCTGTTCAAAACAATATCCAACAAATCATTGGATGGTGGAACCGTAGGGATATCTTTCCAAGACAACTGCATCGCGTACTATAAACTTTTCCTTCTTCCTTTACAACTCTCACACAGTACCAGAACCAATCCAACACTACGCAGCACCACTTTAACAGAAGATACAGCAACAATAAACTCACTTCCGACTGGCAACTGGTGATGAGATGAGATGAGATGAGCTCTGAAAGTGCAATAAAAAAATTGATGAAAATTTTCAAAATCGTTTGGTACGTGAAACATGCCCCACGAGGCCCGATGCCCAGCTCGAAGCCCGCACGGTAGTTCGATGGGGATGGTGGAGATGGGGCCAAGGCGAGTGGAGTGGGTGGCGGAGGTCAATTGGTGGGTGTGGTAGTGGTGTTGAAGACTGCAGTCGCTGCTTCCAGTTCGTTGTCCGGCTCACGAGCTTGCCGGCGAGCAAGCACTACACACCTGTTGCGAACTGGGCAATTGGCACAGGGCAATTGGCACGCGGCAATCGGGCATGTTATTGTCCCCGTTCGTAGCAGGGTTGTAGCGGTCGGCCTAGTGGCCGTGCCCTTCCTGTGCGGGTTTATAATACGAACGGATTATTAAATGACTTAGCTGCCATACTAGTGTATCACACAGACGGGACAAGGAACGAAAGGTTTATTGACGCGTCTCAAGCCCTTGTAATGTCTCAACAGGAGTATGATAAGCCTAGTACGGCGAAACAAGTAGATAGAGGTGCCGAAGAGGGCTCTGGCGAGGAGGAGACCGAAACATCCCCCTCCGATCCAGCGACTTTGACGTACTCTAGAGACACTCATACGTTTTTGCCAGACTCTGGAAATGTGTTGGGAGATGACCGGGTGTTGCATAATCGGGCTGCCAAGAGTAGCAGCAAGAAACTGGTCGCTAGCCAGTTGAATCATTGGAATTACAATAAGAACAAGAGTATCCTGAGTAAGACCATCTTGGAAGTCCTTGAGTTGTTGAAAGAGGTGGATGTGGAGAACGAGGCCCGCCCCATCAATGTGAAAAATGAGAGCTCGCTGAACATTTTGACGTTGAACCTCAAGCTGGACGACGATTTTAGTATCCCTTCGAATAGAAACTCGTCTGATGACCAACTAATGGGGCTTGACAAAGACGCTATGGCGAAAGTGTTCAAGACGAAGATCACCACTGCTTTGAGCCACTTGGACCTGCTTTACAAGAGAGTCAACGACCTGTCTTCGAAAGTGTTTATCACTGGAGATGTTAACGCGGGGAAATCCGCGTTCTGTAACACATTGTTGAAGAGAAGACTCTTACCTGAGGACCAACTGCCTTGTACGAATGTGTTCTGCGAAGTGTTAGAGGCTCGTGAGAACAGAAACATCGAAGAAGTCCATGCTATTTTCTTGAACCAACATTCTAACGTCAGAGAGAGCATACTGACTTACAACATTATGGATAAGTCCACATACGAGACCTTCCCTTTAAAAGCATTGGACGAGCTGGTGTATCAAAATGAGAAATACGCACTGTTAAAATTATACATTAAGGACGATAAGAGACCTCCAGCCAAGTCTTTATTAAGGAACGAAGCCGTTAACATTTCATTGATAGATTCGCCAGGATTGAACCACGATTCCATTCAAACCGCTGAGGTCATGACTAGGCAGGAAGAGATCGACTTGGTAATCTTTGTCGTCAACGCTGAGAACCAACTAACTTTGTCAGCCAAGGAGTTTATCACTCTAGCGTCTCGTGAAAAGAAATTGATGTTCTTCGTTGTTAAGAAATTCGACAAGATTAGAGACAAAGAACGGTGTAAATCGTTGATCCTGTCTCAGATTAAATTTTTATCACCAGAGACACATAAAAACGCTTCAGATTTCGTCCATTTCATGTCCAATAACCACGGAGAGATTGATAGGAAACCACAGGACGGCGATGATTACCCCGACCCTGACCCGTACGATGACGATAACAATGAGGATCCAGATTTTGATAATTTGGAAGAGTCGCTTCATAATTTTGTCTTAAAGAAGCGTTCGACTTCTAAGTTCTCACCGGCAAAGACTTATCTTTTAAAAATACTATCAGATTTGCAATATATCTCTAGCACTAATCTGAATATTTTCCAAGAAGAGAGAGATGTAGTGCAACAAAAATTGCAAGAGTTAGAAGATGACGTTGAGGAATCAAGAAGCCACTTCTATTCATTTTGCAGTGAGATAGACAAACTAGTAGATACATCGACTACTAACATTTATGATTTCACCAAAGAACGGATTTTGAATTCTCTAAGCGTGATCTCTAACCAATTCCCACAGTACCAAGGCCTGTCAAGAATCTATGAATACATCTTACAGACAGAAACGTATTTACAATCGCAGATCAAAGAGAGTGTCATTGCTAGTGAAAATTACGCAAGACAGGTTACAGAATCTGCCGTCGAGACGCTTTCCATTGAGGGTAAGAAAGAGCTGGGCGATGATTTCATGCAAGAAAGGAAGTTCGACTCTAAGTTAATGTTTTCGAGACATCGTCATCAATTTGCTAAAAATTTATCAATTTCCTTCCACGTTAACGACCTCTACGCACCTAGTTGGGACACTTTCTTAGAATACGTCAGTTGGGGGGTCTTCAACAATTGGTACCCTAGAATCCAGGATTCTAGTGCCACTGAAGAAGCAACCAACTCATCGAAGCAAGACCTAACGACGCGAGCTTCAAGAGAATACTCTTTGCTACAATATTTGAATAAACCTTCGCTTTTATTCACTTCCAAGATCCCTGCTCTGGCTATCTATTCTCTTGGTGGTACAAAACTTCTAAACACAGTATTGCTCAACGGACTAAGCACTTTTTCATGGAAAACGCTGGGGCAATTATCTGGCACTTTTATTGCCTTGGGCTGCTTACTCGGAGCTTCATACCTGGTTTATGACCTGCCTAGAGCATTACCAGAAAATTTGATCAAACGATACAAACAGAAATTACATGATCTAGATTACATTCACATGAACGCTAGACGTGTCTCCAAGGAAGTCAACGATGTGCTACGGACGCCGGCTAGAGAGATCTTCAAGAGATGCGAGCTATTAATCGACCGCAAAGTAGCAGATAAAATTGACCTAGAGGCACAACTGCAAAATAATGCCATCTCACTAACGTTCTTCAAACAATTGAAAGATAAAGTAAGCGAGCAATCAGATCTAGTCACAAACATCAACCTTGAAGTCGACTGAAAAAAACCTGCAATTGGCCAGGTAATTCGAACCACTATGTAAATACTATATATCCTTCTATCTTATTCTTCTCGAACGATAACTAAGTGTATCTCCATTGGCCATCGTTGGATCCGCCAAAATTATAAGAATAGGCTTGGAATTGTATTTCTTCACAGTAACAAAGTGCTATTCGGAGTTATGCGCTACAACCGACGCAGGATTAGAAAGATACATATACACACATCCATACACGTATATATATATAATAACGCTTTGTACTTTTTAGTTCCCAGGATAGACGTACTGTTAGTCGCCTCGGAGTAGTAGATCGAACCTGGCCGTCTACAACAATTGAAATCGAATGGCGATGTTAGACACAAAGGAAATTCCAAAATATAACACTTTACCCATTCTTAACCCATTACACTGGGGCTACAGGGGCAAAGTTTCACACAAGATCGGTGCTAAAGGTACAGTGCCATTGGTGTTGAAGGACGGCCAGAAAACCGTTCAATTATCTGAGTTTGTGGATTCCAAAGTGTCTGGTTTGAAGAATGGAGCTACGTATAAATTGAACCCCATGTTGTTCACTGGGATCCTACAGACGATGTATCTGAGCGCTGCCGATTATTCAAAGAGTTTCCCAGTCTTTTATGGTAGAGAAATTGTTAAATACAGCGACGGAGGTGTGTGCACAGCGGATTGGGTCATGAACGATTGGACTCGCCGTTACCACTATGAGGTAACTTCTGGGAAATACGATAAGAGTCAATTCCAGGACGATGCAGTAAAGACCCATGCGGACAACTGGCCTAGGTTACATCCTCGTTGTAGATATCTGTCTGATTCCGAGAAAGAGACCGTACATACAGAGTCTGAGAAACCGTTAATAGTGGTACTTCATGGTTTAGCAGGAGGGTCGCATGAACCGATCATTAGATCCCTGACGAGCCACTTATCATCGATCGGTTCCGGGAAATTCCAAGTCGTGGTTCTAAATACCAGAGGTTGTGCAAGATCCAAGATCACTACCAAGAAATTATTCACTGCGTTCCAATACCAGGATATCGCTGAGTTCCTAGCTAGAGAGAGGGAGAGACACCCTAACAGGAAGCTTTACGCTGTCGGCTGTTCGTTTGGTGCCGTAATGTTGTCGAATTACCTCGGGTTCGTTGGCGACAAGAGCCCACTAAGCAGCGCCGTTCTCTTCTGTAACCCATGGGATATGGTCCTCTCTGCTCATAAGATGGGACACGATTTCTGGTCCAAGAATCTGTTCTGCCCTTCCATTGCACAGTTCTTGGTTAGGACCGTGCAAGTGAACTTCAAAGAATTGGAAGTCGAAAACGGTACTGAACCTGATCATCCACCAAGCGTCGAACATCCAAGTTACCACACTTTCACGGCGGAAAATTTTGCCAGAGCCAAACGGATCAAGTACATTGCAGAGTTCGACGACATCTTCACAGCGCCTACTCTAGGGTTCAAGAACGCATTAGACTATTACCATGCGGCAAGCCCCGTCAATAGATTCACGGATATCAAGGTCCCAACTCTATCGATCAACTCTCTGGACGACCCCGTGGTCGGTCCGGACATGGTCCCCATGCAATACATCGACGAGAACCCTAACGTCCTGATGCTAGAGACAGACCTCGGTGGCCATTTAAGTTTTTTGGAGGCCAATGGTGATTCATGGGCCACGATCCAGATTGCACAATATTTATACAAGTTTGACGAGCTTATACAGTGATAGAATATAGTCTTATAAACCGTCATAGCGAGGTATTTTCGCAAACTTTGCAATTGGGCAAACTTTGCAATCGGCAATCCATTGCCTGATGGGATAAGTAAATAGATATATACAATTTAAATCCGATGCTGTAACCGCACTACGACTAATAAGTCCCCGGGCAGCCCTTCAGTGTATCAAACCTTACGGGCTTCGGTACGAGATGGATGTGCGAACCCGTGGTTATCTAGTCCTGCTCGCCACGTATGCGTCAGTCGCACTGATGGTGGCCGCACTCTACTGCGCGTGGGGCCACCAAACCGCGGTCTACTACTGGCAATTGACATTGCTCTTGCCCGTCAGCGTGTGGTCGTGGGTCGTTGCAGCGTGGATCTACGCCGAGATGTTCAAGAACTCGAAGCCCGCGCCGGCCGAGTAGGCCATCGGCTCGACAAGAGGACTCTGTCCCGGACGACAAGAGCTAAATCGATAGTTATATAACAGAGTCCATAATGAAAAAATCTAACATTGAAACTTGCAACCCACAGCCGATAAGCAAGCCTCAATTGCCATCTGTGCTTTACTACACCTGAGAACCATTGCCCAAAAATGCCACCTGTCAGACAAGTGTACACACAAGAAGAGCCATCCAATTGGGCCAAGTTCAAGATGGGGTTGATGATGGGGACAGCCGTCGGTGTCTGTACCGGTGTTCTCTTTGGCGGGTTCACGATCATCACGTCAGGGGCCGGTCCCGACGGTGTGACGCGGACGCTGGGGAAGTATATCGCTGGCTCTGCTGCTACGTTCGGCCTGTTCATGTCGATTGGGTCTGTCATCAGGAGCGATGACGGCAGGGACTTGACCCAGTCCCGCTTGAACGAGTTACACCAGAGAACGAGATTCGAAGTGTGGAAGGCTCGCCACCACTACGGCTTGGTCAGCAAAAACCACTAGTGTGTATATAGCTATATCGTGTATGTAATATTGGCCCCAAGGGGGCCCTTTAAACACAACTTATTCCTTGGCCACTGGGGCCTGTTCCAAGTACTTCTGCCACAAGGGGTCCTTGATGAGATAGCCATGTTCCTTGTTCACAGGGAACTGCTTATCTCTCACCTCGGCATTGAACTCTTGTAACGCTTTCAAGGCCTCTTCCCTGACGTTGCCGTACTTCTTAACGAACTTGGGCGACATGCCACCGGCCATTGCTTGTGCCAAGTCGCTCCACACCAGCACTTGTCCCGAAGTAGCAGCACCGGCGCCGATCCCAATCGTGGGCACTTGCAACAGTTTCGTGATGTGACCCGCAACCCTCCATGGGATACACTCGAGGACCATTGCCCAACACCCTGCGTCTTGCAACCGCTGCGCGGTCTCTGTGATCGCCAGCGAGTCCTCGACACTCTTATTCCCCTGTGCCTTGTACCCACCTAGCGAATGGATCTTCTGCGGCGTGAGCCCAATGTGTGCCATCACGGGCACACCCCGGCTCGTCAACTCCCGGACGAATTGCAACCCGTACGTGTCTCGAGGCCCCACCTCGACTTTCAACGACACGATCTTGCTACTGAGCTTCATCAGCTCGAACGCATTGCGCAGCCCAGCGTCCAGCCCAGTCTCAAAACTGCCAAACGGCATGTCCACCACGATCAACGACGGACCCTCCGCACGGCACACAGACTTCACATGGTACTTGAACTCGTCAAAGGGCAACTCCGTCGTGCTCTCGTAACCCAGCGACGTCATTGCCATCGAATCCCCAACGAGGATCATATCGGACCCGGACTCGTGCACCCAGTTCGCAGTGATGCTGTCATACGCAGTGCTCATCGTCAGCGGAGTGCCCGCTTGCCACTTCTGGCGCAAGTCGGTGATCGTCGTGCGCACTTGGCTCGACTGCACAGAGTACCTTCTAATCAAACGCAGCATTGGACCGTTCTGTAGCTGATCTGGAGCGGGACAAGGCAACCTAGTACCCTGCCGTTGTACAAACTTTTATATACTCCAATGCCACAAGCAACAGTGGCCATCAAGGGACAACGTCACTAGGTGGTCCCGATGCGTGTCGACGCCAATGACCGGCGACGTAGACGGGCCGTGGGCCAGTTTTTGCAACAACGTCTTGCTCGACACGGTCCAACAATGGACGGTGCCTTCCTCGTCACCACTGATCACCAGGGGTGGAGTGTCTCCAGGCAAGTACTGGAACGCTACTCCGCAAGAGTGGGTCCATTGAGTCCTTGCAGAGTGTGAAAACGTGCGGACGACGTCTCCACGGATACAGTCCCAGATCTTGACCACGCCGTCCAGGGATTTGACCAGCAAGAACTTGCCGTTGTTGGAGAAGGTCACTTGGGAGATGGGCACCACGCCTGTCTCGCTTTTCCAATCCTTGTCGTATGTGAGTGTCTTGAGACAATTGCCCGTGGCAGAGTCGAAGATACGGATCAGGCCGTCGTAGGAGCCGGAGCTGAACACGGAACTGTCCTGCCACGGGATGTCGATGGAGACGACCGGGTCCGAGTGTGCGGCGACTGTCTTGACGAGGGACCCGGTCAGGGTGTCCCAGATCTTGATGCTCTCGTCCATGGACGAGCTGTAGAGCAGGTTGCCCTTGCCGTTGTAACAGAGCGACAGCACGGGGGCCGTGTGGCTCTGGAGCCGGTGCAACTCGCCAAACTCGTCGACGTGGACGATGGAGATGGAGAAGTCGTCTGCGGCTGTCGCGAGGCACCGGCCGTCCGGCGACCAGACAACGTCGTTGATCGCTGCTGAGTGCGGTGTCTCTAAAGTGCGGACCTCAGCGGTGGCCTCCGAAGTCTGTACGATGTGTAGCTTGTTCTGTTGGGCCACGACGAACCGGTCGCCCTGCGGGCTGAACTTGACACACGGCGTCGTGGAGCCCGAGAAGTCCCACTGTTGCAAGCAAGTGTACATGGCCTATATAAGTGCGGCCTTGTGCAAGATGTGCTGGGGCCTTGTGCAAGATGGACTAGATGCTGGCCCTGTACTGGAGGCCCTGTAGCTGGGGCTCTCTCTCTCTCTATATATTATTATTATATTTATTATTACAGTACTAATTACACACTCTACTCCCCAGTGGCGAAACGGGAAACCAAAGCAACACAACGATGAGTGTGGTCCCTGACAGCCAGTACAAGAAGTATGCGTCGAGTAGGAAAGACGCTGCCATTGCGTCGAACGCGGTGCCCAGTCTTCCGGACACATTGAGACAACAGGAAGGTGCCGTGCCCATGGCGAGCCAGTGGAACGGGAGACACCCTTTAGAGCCACGGTTGAAGCAGTGGGACGAGACGCAGCGGGCAAGACAGATGGAACAGTACAAGGACGTGTTTGGGATCGCTGAGCCGATCAAGAGAGAGATGGAGCTGGCGTTGGTCGAGGGCACGGATTTCCAGCCATTGAACCTGTACGGACAAGGATCGATCCATAGGGATATACTGTTGAACAAGGACACTACGATCGACTGGGAGGACGTGTACCCGGAGACCATCGGGGCCGGTGGCTGGAGGTCGAACGGGAACTTGGTTAGCGGCGACGTCCACACGCAGATTGAGAGGAGCCTCGGGTTGGAATAAGCAAGAGTCGCAGGGCAAGGCAAAGAACCCAATTGACCCCATGAGCAAGGCAGCACTCCCCCCCTCCATTGCCCGCTGCCCGTTGCTCGCCGCATAGCGTTATACGTTCTCATATATAAGTAACTAGCGTATTAGAAATTTTTTTCAGTGTTCACCACCACCAGGACCACAAGGACTTGCTCGACAAGTAGTGGAGATCTAGCTTGGTAAGGTCTAGCTTATAGGAGGCTGTTCGTTTGCGTTTCAGGATGGAGTTCAATCAAGTGGACGTAAAACAGTTGTACTCGATCTCGTCGTTGGATTTGTCGCTTCAGAATATGGACTTGGCCCAGGATGATACGAGGCACTCTGCAAAGGTTGAACTGGAGGATTTGTTGCCTCTGTCGAGACACTCTTCTTCGTTGATGGGTGTCCAACGTGTGGGCTCGAGCACTGTGCTCTCTGGCATGGCTACGCCGACCTCGCAGTTGCAACCGTTGAACAACGACGCCTTGGTGAGAGACGGCAATCTGTGGCGATCTGCGGCGACGCCAGAGTTTGTGATGTCGCAATGGAAGTATTTGGACAACCATGGCCAAGTGCAAGGCCCGTTTGATTCAATGACGATGGTTTCGTGGTTGAACGCTGGTTATTTCCAACCGGATTTGAAAATCATGCGTGTGGGGCTCACCCAGGAACCGTTCCGTATCAACGACACTTTCATTACGTTGATGGATCTGATGTCGAAAGTGAACAGTTTCAACAACCCGTTCTTGGTCTTTGACCAGCAGGTCCGGTCCTTCTTGCAACCACCGGCTAACGTGGCAAGACAGCCTGAACGTCATGGAGACGTGGCCTTGATCAAGGGCAAGGACTATGATTTCGACGAGTTGTTGCACACTAGAGGCGACGACGGCTCCTACTACAGACAGCTATGTGTGCCCTTGCCCGTTCAAAGGGAATTGAAGAAGAAGATCGATAATGACTCCATCGTGGACACCGCAGTGGGTGTGCCAGATCCGTTCCAGATCAGGGTTTTGCCTAATGAATCCAACGAGAAGACGGTAGGCGCACCAGCAGGCGAGCCATTGGGCGAGCCAACGGGTAAGGCAGTAGACGAGGCTGCCGCTACGCCTACACCTGCACAAGTGCAAGCGCATGCCGTGCCCTCCGTTGACGAACCAACAAACGCAGTAAACAAGAAGAACAAGAAGAAGAACAAAGTCGCTCCTCAGCAACAGGAAGAGACCTCTACAGAACCCAACGTTGCCAACAATGCCAGCGAGAAGGATAAACGTAACGAAAAGGCCGATAAGATGGCTCAATTGTTACTGTTGGAAGAGGAAGAGAATAAGAAGAAATTGTTGAAGAAGAAAGAGGAACCCAAAGCCACTGCCAAGAAACAGAAAAAGAATAAGAAACAACCATCAAAGGCAGAGATCCCCGAAGAAACCACTACAAAGGCAGACAAAGCAACCAAGGCTGAGACTACAAAGGAACAGACACCTGTTGAATCTGTCGAAACTCCTCAACCTGTTGACAGCAACACGCCGACTTCAAAATTGGCTCCCTGGGCAGGTAAAAACAACGTCGATGTAGAGTCATTCACTAAATCATTCAAAGAGTTGCAAAGAGAGGAAGAGAAAAGATTGAAATTGAAGGAAGAGGAACAAGAACGTGCAAACGCTTTAATTGCGGAGAAGTTACTAAGAGAAGAAGCAGAACAGGAGAAAATTAACCAAAAGATCAAATCTGCCTTAACATGGTCCGAGAAGAAACCTTCTCCAGTGGTGAACCCAATCAAATTAGACTTGACTCCACAGACGAAAAAGAAAACCAGTAAGGCTAAGGCTTTAGACACCAAACCGGATCTTACTTCAAAGCCCTCGCAACCGGCCGAAAACAGCGTATCCTTAGATGATGAGAACTTCATCAAGGAACAACAAAAAATCTGGGAAGAATTTCAAAAAACCAAATCGAATGGGGGGTCTACAAAGAAGGCTACCACGCCAGACACCAACGGTTGGATCTCTACAACGTCTAAGAGCAACAAAAAATCCGGTAAAACGGTATCAAATGGTCAGACTGAGCCTTCAAACCAGATCGGTTCTTCAATCAGTATCCCAACGTTGAAGAATAGAGTCATTCTCAATCCAGCGGTTGCTGCATCACGCACAGCGACTGCCACTACGAGCACGGCAGTTCCTACTGCAACAACGAGCACGCCAACGACCAGCAAAGTCGCTGCCCCTACACCTTCTGTCGCCTCAACAGTGTACCCTGGAAACTCTTCCATATCCATCCGTCAAGAGTTTTTAAGGTGGTGTAGATCTCAATTGAAGTTGAACCCTGGTGTGACAACCAGTACCGTCTTAGAAGTGCTATTGAGTCTTCCAGCTTCTAAAGAAGCTAAAGAAATCATTGCAGACACAGTGTACTCCTACAGTAGTGTCATGGATGGGAAACGGTTTGCTACTGAATTTATCAAGAGAAGAATCGAATGTGAATCTAAAATTAAAGATCCATTGGGGTGGACGGAAGTATTAGCCCTTCCCGAAGGGAATGAAGAAGACTGGGATTTCCAGGTGGTCAGCAAAAAGAAAGGCCGCCGTCACTAGTACTTTTGTGGGGCCCCTATCCTTTCCCGCCGCCGCCGCCGCCGCCGCCGCAGCCCCATATTCAAAAAGAAGGAGGACTCATCAATAGATTCTCTGACTACAACATTAAATGTATACTTCTATATGTATAAATGTTCTCGAAAGAATTGCGAAATTATTTATTTGAACTTGATGAGTGATGAGCTTAAACAGGAGAGCTGCACAGCCCCACCTTTAAGCAATCAACCTACCGTCTTTGTCGACATTTAATTCCCATTCTAAGATAGCCACTTCTTTCCTTCTCAACATCGATTTATAGCGTCTTGCCAAAGCTTGGTTGAAACATATCTCTTGACATAAAGCCACATACATCTTAGCCCAACCTGGTTGTAAGTTTTCCGCTTCTTGCACACATTCTTTGAATTCGGCCTCCACTAACCTGATCCCACTAGAGTAACGTAGCCAATAGTCTTCACCAACGGACCCGCTCTTGTATAATATTTCCACAGGTTGTGCTAGCTCTTTCAATTTGAAAGTTCTTCTCAGAGCCTCAGCACCTCTATTAAGCAAGGCAGCTTTGATCACTTTCTCGTGCACTTTCTTCTTCTCCAAATCACGCATATCTAACAATGAAAGGTAGAGATCCTTGGCGTCGTCTTCGTCAAACAAGGATGGTAATTGATCAATCTTCTTCTGGTTATTAGTTTGATTGTACTTAGCAAAAACCAGCAACGAAATCACCAGGATAGCCCCGTACAGAAACGGCGTGTAGAAGGACGTGGAAGCCAAGTCTGCTTGAGGTGTTTCAAAGAATTTCCCATCAAACTGGCTCCCATTGAAAGTGGAATTAGAACTGGAATTAAACTGCGAACTATTGGACGTATTGTTATAAAATTCAGACATATTGAACACCAATTCCCATCGTACGGTATACACAAGCTATCTCAATGTAGAAACCGGTAGTATGTGGGTTGTTCGAACCAAGTTTGAAATTTTTCAGTGGTAACAGTATATAAACGTTTAGAAATATTTCATTTTAGACTACTTCTTTCCGGTTTAATATCCACATTATACAGGCAGTAACGACCGTTGCGCAGACTGTACAGGGGAAAACTGGGTCTTTCGAAGTGTTGTGATTGTTGGTAAGAAGTGAATTTATTGTGGTTGATATACTATTGGCTGAAAGACACGCAGTAACGGGATGATATTGAGGTTTAGATCGAGAGAAGGGATGCACAGAGTGTCTGTGGCAAACCCGACTACTGAGACGTTTGGCACCGTTTTCGAACAACTGCTGAGTCAATTGACACAGAGAGATAGTATAGATGTTAACTTGGTCACTGTGAGCGATAAACCTGGCTCTGAAGGGAAGTTGGCCACTTCACTCATGAACGACACGGTTGCATCGTTAGGGTTGAACCATGGAGACATGCTGTATTTGTCGTACCAAGCAGTATCCAGTGTTGATGTGGCTACCACTACGGTGACGCCAAGCAAAACCGTGGAAGAATTACCCGTTGACGTTGAGTTAGAAGCGTTGAAGGGACTGATACCTAGAACAAGGTCCAAGCTTTGTAAGCATGGTGATAAAGGGATGTGTGAGTACTGTTCGCCGTTGCCACCGTGGGATAAAGAATACCATGAGACGCATAACATCAAGCACATCTCGTTCCATTCGTACTTGAAGAAAATCAACGAATCGACGAACAAGCCTAATAGTTCGTCGTACATCGCCCCACTAACGTCGCCGGATTTCAAGATTGACAAGCATTGTAAAAACGGCCACGAGCCGTGGCCCCGTGGTATTTGCTCCAAGTGCCAGCCCTCTGCGATCACTTTACAACCGCAGGAGTTCAGGATGGTCGACCACGTCGAGTTCCAAAACAGTGAAATGGTCAACGAGTTCATCCAAGCGTGGAGGTCGACTGGGATGCAGCGGTTTGCGTACCTGTACGGCTCCTACGACCGTTACGACGTGACGCCCTTGGGGATCAAAGCGAAAGTCGAGGCGATCTACGAGCCGCCACAACACGACGAGCAAGACGGTCTGACTTTGGACATGGACCAAGTCTCCAAAGAGATAGAACACGTGAACTCTACAGCGTTGCACATGGGGCTATTACCCGTGGGGATGATCTTTACCGACCTCACGGACGCCGGCCAATCGAACGGGACAGTGTTTTGCAAAAGACACAAGGACTCGTACTTCCTCACCTCGTTTGAAATCATCATGGCCGCAAGGCACCAACTTCTCTACACGAATAAGACCAAGTACAGCGAGCAAGGCCATTTCTCGTCCAAGTTCATCACCTGTGTCGTTTCCGGCAACTTGAAGGGAGAGATCGACATCAGTTGCTACCAAGTCTCCACCGACGGAGAAGCACTGGTCGACGCCGACATGATCAGCGGGTCCACGCACCCAAGCATGGCGTACATCAACGAGACCACAGACCAAAGGTACGTCCCTGAGTTGTTCTACATGAGGAAAAACGAGTATGGCCTCACAGTGAAGGAGAACGCCAAGCCGGCGTTCCCCGTAGAGTACCTGCTCGTCTCCCTGACCCACGGGTTCCCATCCGCCACGACAGACAACAAACCGAAATTCGCCAGTGCAACGTTCCCATGGGCCAATCGCCAGGCAATGGGTGTCTCACAGGATTACGAAGAACTGAAAAAATACCTGCTCCCCGCCATCCTAAACAGCGACGCAGACCTCGAGCCGCTACGTGCCAAGATCTCAGACTTCCACCTGCTACTATACATACAATCGTTGCAAGTCCTGTCTCCAGAGGAAACGGATTTACTGGTCAACGCCGCTGTGCAGCTCGATTACCAAGGCTACATCCTGAGACTGACGGCCTCCCCGGGCTGGCAGACACTGGCCATGATTCTACAACAGACAGGCTAGTCACCCGTCACCGGTCGCCCTTCCATACCTCCAAACCCGTCGCCGCCATCGCTGTCAATGGCGCCCAAAGCCTGCCTTTCTAGAAGCTTCTTGAACGCTCTCCGCAACGTAAGGAGCGACGTCCACCGCAAAGGACTTTTTCATTTAAAAGAATCCAAAAAAAATTTTTCACTCTTCAAGAGATGAGGTTGTTCCTATAGTGTGTAGAAGGAGTAGTTTTGAGGGTATATTCTTCAGGAAGTTGAGATATAGACTATAGAAAGAATCTAGAATGAGTGTGCCATTTGGTTTAGATTTTGGTAATGCCAATTCCGTGCTGGCCGTTGCTAGAAACAGAGGTATCGATATTGTGGTGAACGAGGTATCGAACCGTTCGACTCCTTCGATTGTTGGGTTTGGTCCCAAGAACAGGTACTTGGGTGAGAGCGGGAAGACGAAGCAGACTTCCAACATCAAGAACACTGTGGAGAACTTGAAGAGAATCGTTGGTTTGGACTTTGACGACAAGAAAGAGACCGAGGAGGAGGGTAAGTACTTCACGTCGAAGTTGGTGAAGATGGATGACGGGAAGATCGGTACTCAGGTGAGGTTTGCTGGGGAGCAGCAGACTTTCTCTGCCACCCAGTTGGCCGCTATGTTCATCAACAAGGCTAAATGCACCGTTTTGGAAGAAACTAAAGGTAACATCACCGACGTGTGTATCGCTGTCCCAGCTTGGTACACCGAGGAACAACGTTACACCGTTGCCGACGCTGCCAGAATCGCTGGATTGAACCCTGTCAGAATTGTCAACGATGTCACCGCTGCCGGTGTCTCTTACGGTGTCTTCAAGACCGATTTGCCAGAGGGCAAGGATGAGAAGCCAAGAATCGTCGCCTTTGTCGACATTGGTCACTCCACTTACACTTGTTCCATCATGGCTTTCAAGAAGGGTGAATTGAAGGTGCTAGGGACCGCTTACGACAAACACTTTGGTGGTAGAAACTTTGACAGAGCCATCACCGAACACTTTGCCGACGAGTTCAAGACTAAGTACAAGATCGACATCAGAGAAAACGCCAAGGCTTACAACAGAGTGTTGTCTGCCTCTGAAAAATTGAAGAAAGTGTTGTCCGCCAACACGAACGCTCCATTCAACGTCGAGTCCGTTATGGATGACGTCGATGTCAGCTCCCAATTGAGCCGTGACGAATTGCAAGATTTGGTCGAGCCATTGTTGAAGCGTGTCACCGACCCAATCACCAGAGCTTTGCAACAGGCCGGTTTGACCGCTGAAGAAGTCGACTTTGTCGAAATCATCGGTGGTACTACCCGTATCCCAACGTTGAAGAACTCGATCTCTGAGGCCTTCAACAAGCCTTTGTCTACCACTTTAAACCAGGACGAAGCCATCGCTAAAGGTGCCGCCTTCATCTGTGCTATCCACTCGCCAACTTTGAGAGTTAGACCTTTCAAATTTGAGGATGTCCACCCTTACTCCGTCTCGTACTCCTGGGATAAACAAGTCGAAGACGAAGACCACTTAGAAGTCTTCCCTTCGAACTCCACTTTCCCATCTACGAAGTTGATCACTTTGCACCGTACCGGGGACTTCAAGATGGCTGCCAAGTACACTGACAAGACCGGCCTACCTGAAGGTATCTCCATGGATATCGCCAACTGGGAAATCTCCGGTGTCGAGTTGCCAAAGGGTGAAGAGTCTGTCCCTGTCAAATTAAAGTTGAGATGCGACCCATCCGGTTTCCACACCATCGAAGAAGCCTACACTTTGGAAGACATCATAGTGAAGGAAGAAGTTCCATTGCCAGAAGATGCTCCAGAAGATGCTGTGCCTGAATACAAGGAAGTCACCAAGACTGTCAAGAAAGATTCTCTAACCATTGTTGCTCACACTTTTGCATTAGATGAAAAGAAACTAAACCAATTGATCGAAAAGGAGAACGAAATGTCTGCTCAAGATAAATTAGTCGCCGAGACCGAAGACCGTAAGAACGCTCTAGAAGAATACATATACACTTTGCGTGGTAAATTAGACGAAGAATACGCCTCTTTCGCATCCGATGATGAAAAGACCAGATTAAAGGAAATGTTGGCCAAGGCTGAAGAATGGTTATACGATGACGGTTACGATTCCATCAAGGCTAAGTACATTGCCAAGTACGAAGAATTAGCATCCTTGGGTAATGTTATCAGAGGTAGATACCTTGCTAAGGAAGAAGAAAAGAGACAGGCTTTGAGAGCTAAACAGGAAGCTTCTCAAATGGCTGACCTTGCTGAAAAATTGGCTGCTCAGAGAAAAGCTGAAGCTGAAAACAAACAAGAGAAGAAACAAGAAACTGACGCTGAAGGTGATGTCGATTTAGATTAAACTCAAATTTAGTATAGACCCAGAAAAGTAAACCATTAACAATTTTGTAATCGTATTATTATCATTATATCTTTCTTTCAAATCAAAACTATTCAAACGGTAAAAGGAATAAGTCTTGCAAAGGTTGGTTGTTGTAGTTACTATACAACCATGATTGAATATATATGTATATGTAGATGTGTGTGTAATACGTTACAGTAAATATAAGAATATTATTTGAATCATTGTGCTTCTGGATATCAGACCTTTGTGAACACTTTCCTTTTCCATTCCCTTGTCCTTGTGAATGTTGCCAAAGTGTCTTTATGGCCCAAGGGGTTCCAATCTGTATCACAGTAAGCCCATTCAGATTTATGCCACTCGATTTCTAACCATTTCCAAGGATCTAATGTTTCTGGATCGATACTCTCTGGTGTGATATCTGTGGGGGTAATATTATTAGTAGACATCTTTAAAGAAAATGCTGGGGTCTCGTAAGGCAATAACTCGTTAGACCAGCCTTTGTTGGGCCATTTCCTTTGCCTTTCCACGAATATCACGTTCAGGACGTGTATCTTGTTTCCTGTTTCTTCTATTGTCATTAGGATGGAATCATTAAGGTCATCTGCTAATCGTGCCAACGTTTCTTGCTTATTTGGTTCTTGTGCAGTTTTCTCTGTTATATGTAGTGCCATTGGCTTCAAAGTAGTGCATTTGTATGCTAGGTATTCCTGTAAAGAGCTACTTGGTTTTGTAATTTGTAAGTGGTATCCATGGTAAAGAGTTCTCACCGCAACTACTCTCCATAGGAGCTGCCCAGTGGCCTGAGTCCACGGTGCATGGAATATGGCGCACATCAGAAATGTCATGAGTAAATAATCTCGAGCCGTTATCCAATTCAACCTGACCATGATCAAGTATTGCAACGGCGATAAAGCTATGACAAACGCAAGCAGTTTCCAACGGACGTCGCCGTGGGTCTTATGAGTCATCCCTAATAAATGTAATACTTCAAACCGAATAGAATCCAGTTTGTCCAGCACGTTTTCCAACAAAACAACGATATCGTCCAACGTTGGCGGCTCATCCGTGTGCAGGACTTCAAAGACACTAGTCAAATAGTATACTATAGCGAGAATAGTGAATTGCCACGACAATGACCCGATTATTTGAAGTGCTACGGGTTCCAACCCCCAACTTGCAATGAGCCCATCAGTCAAGAGAAACCTTAACCCAAAGTATGCAATGGTAAGCCAAATTAGATTCATTGGCACATCCGTGGTAATCCAAAGGATACGGTTTAAAATGGTATCCAGGACCAAAAGGACCGGATAAATCCGCGATAATGCTCGAACCATAATCAACGGGGTACTATGAGCTAGGGACAACCTATTCCCATGACTATTGACAAACTGTGCTCTCATTTCAACGTTCACCATCCCACTTTCATTGGATTCAGATTGTGACATTTAAATGTCGTAATTAACACACGTCAGAATACCCCCACTTGTTTGACAAAGAAAATTTGCCAAATTCAACTATACCTGATAGACTATCAAGCTGAACAGTCGAGGGTGTGGATGCAGTAAAAAACCAGGTACATTCGAGCTGAAACTGTCCTGGTCAATAGTAGTAAAAAATTGAAAGAAACTTGACATTCAGCTTATTTTAAAACTTAATACCCACCCAGAATCAGCCCTTCATCGTAGCTTGGATCATCGGCAATGGGTTCGAAACGACTGGTCAAACACCTGCCGACAGTGAAACAATTTTCACATCAAACGATCAAGAGAACGATCTATCTGAAGTCGAAGACTCCGTATGTAAGTGCATTGAAGCGGATTACGAAACAGTTGGATCTGCTAGAGAGAAACAACGGGAAGTATGTGACTGTCCTGGCGATGGGGAAGTCTGTAGAAAAATGCCTGGCTTTGGGATGTCACTTCCAAACCCAGTTGGATAGAAAAGTAGAGATTTCTACTAAGAGTGTTCAAGTCATCGACGAGGTCATCGACGAAATTCAAGACCAATTGGACTGCGATGACCGCGACAAAGAGACCCAGCTGGCGTCTAGAGTTGTGAGTGGGGTGGAACTGAGGATTTATAAACAGTAATAAGGTCTATTACCAGTACCATCGGCGAGTCTGTAAGCGTTATATGGTATATATATTTATTAAGACAACATTAGTTACAATGCCTTCTAATTGCCTCTGTAGCATAACCTGATGAATGATAGCTGCAAGATGCTAGAGATGTCAGAAGATCAATTAGGGGAATGGCAGAGCAAGAAAACCATTGGGATCATTGGTCTCGGGGATATGGGTCTTCTCTATGCTGAAAAATTCTCTGAAGCAGGTTGGAAAGTTATTGCTTGTGACAGAGAGGAATTGTTCCCACAATTGCAAGCCAAGTACAAAGATGCTAAGTTTGAAGTTGTATTGAATGGTCACTACGTGTCCAGAAGAAGTGATTATATTATTTACAGTGTCGAGACAGCTTTGTTAGAGAAGATTGTCTCTGAGTATGGTCCCTCGACCAAATTAAACGCCATTGTGGGCGGGCAAACCAGTTGTAAAAAACCAGAAATCGAGGCCTTTGAAAGATACTTACCGGGAGATATCGATATTATTACGATTCATTCGTTACATGGACCGAAAGTGAGCACCGAGGGACAGCCTCTGGTGATTATCGAACATAGGTGCGAGAACCAGGACAATTTTGCATTTGTTAAAGCATTACTGTCATGTTTGAAGAGTAAAGAGGTTTATTTGACGTATGAAGACCATGATAGGATCACTGCTGACACGCAAGCGGTGACACACGCTGCATTTTTATCGATGGGCCAAGCGTGGGCCACATTAAAAGTGTATCCATGGCAAGCTGAGGGGAAGAAATGGATTGGAGGATTGGAGAATGTGAAGATAAATATCTCTTTAAGAATTTACTCGAACAAGTGGCACGTATACGCTGGGTTAGCGATCACAAATCCACATGCTCATCAGCAGATCTTACAATACTCAACAAGTGCTACAGAGCTATTTAGTATGTGCTTGTACAAGCAAAAAGATGCATTAACCTCGAGACTAATGAATGTAAAGCAAGCAGTATTTGGCCATGATCACAAGAAACTGTTATTGGACGACTATCTTTTGGAGAATTATTCATTATCAAAGACACCGGTGGATAAAACTACTCAAAAACAGTTTTCGATGCCTAACTCTCATCTATCGCTATTAGCCATTGCCGACTCATGGTGTCAATTGGGGATAAATCCTTACGACCATATGATTTGTTCGACACCGCTTTTCAGAATCTTTTTGGGTGTGACAGAGTACCTGTTTTTAACGCCTGGTCTATTAGAGCAAACCATCAACGCTGCTATCGACGATGAATCCTTTAGAAGAGATGATCTTGAGTTTGTAGCTGCAGCTAAGGGGTGGAGCACAATTGTCTCGTTTGAAAGTTTCGATCTGTATGAGAAACAGTTCAACAAAGTACAGAAATTTTTTGAACCAATGTTCACTGAGGCCAACGTCATTGGTAATGAAATGATCAAGACAATCTTAAGGCACTCGAAGACAGGTTGAGAATAAATGTCATATGGTAATTATTGTGGAGAATTATATACGTATATTAGCAACTTGGGATCCTAGAATCTTTTCTTCCTCTTTGGTGGGTTATCATCATTACTATGAGTCAAAAAATGACGTTGCTTTGTTAATGCAGGGTGATTGTTGTACTTGTTTGTGATCTTACTAAACGGGTCACGCATCGCAGAGTTCGTCGGCTCGTTTGTACAGTCTTGACCTTCGAGACTCGATGGCTCTAAATTAATTTCATTATGGTTATTGTGGTCCAGATTCTTGGTCTGTAACCGGAAATGCAGTAATAGATTTTGTACTTTGGCATAGTCTCCAGGCTTTAAATACCCTGTTAGTTCAGGGAACAATGTCTTGAAATTCTTATAAACGATTCTATTCCACGCATGTGTCACCCCCATCACGTCATGGTTCGCAATCGGTTGATGGAAAAATAAACTCCATACCTGAGTCACTAATCCTTGGAATCCCTGCGAGTCAAACCACGGCTTTAAATGGTCTAATGAGACCAAATGGTTCATAGGTATTATAAAATTCGGTGTCAAACATTTCAAGTAGATTGATACGGGGGTGTGCAACGCAGAGGAGAACTTATCGTTATTCTCCACAAAGTAAACCAGACAGTACAGCTCAAAGTCACAGGATTCATTACGGAGCACCAAATGCCAAACGTGTAGATTATTATCGTATGGTATCAAATGGAATTCATGTTTAGATGTTGGGCATCTCATTATCTGCTTCCATTCTCGTAGCAACTTTCTTGTTAAGCTTACGCCCATCTTGAATAGTAGTAAAACCAAACTCTTCAAAAGCGCTACACTATCCTAAGCAACACAATACTTGTCTCACTAACAGAAGAGGTATACATGTAAATTAGCCATGATGTGCTATATAAATATGATGTAAATATATACATATGATAATTTTTCACTATGTAGTAACCCCAAAACACAACAAGCCATAACAGACAGTCTTGATCTGGCATAAACAATATAAAGGAAGCACCAATGAGCCCGGTATCAGTGTCAGCGAATAACTACGCTTGCCGTACGGTGACCCCATACCCATCGCGCAATAGCGTGAGGAGGTGACTCGCTCAATCACGTGCACACATGCTTCTTCAATTTGCGTCGACTGCACACATTTCAACCGAATACGACACCTATCTGTGTTGGCATATAAATCCAAATTAGCAACTCTTGGGGCTAGTATCTACAAAACTGCCAGTGTATTGCCAACTTCACAACTGCATTGGTTACTTGCTCAAAATTGAAATGTTGCTATTTAGTATAGCGCCGTGGCGCAGTGGAAGCGCGCAGGGCTCATAACCCTGATGTCCTCGGATCGAAACCGAGCGGCGCTATTTTTTTTGCTATTTTTTTTTTTTTTGGGTTCGAATCCCAGGACTTGGTTTAATGACAGGATTGATCGGTAATTACCATTGTGATAGAGGGGCATATGCGTGGTTAAAGCAGTGAGAGGTGGTCAAAAGGGTGTTAGTAATTACAGCTTTGAATGATATTTGAAGATGGGCCGGAAGTTAATGGGTTTACCATGCCAATGTTTACCAATAGTGCTCTTGGGAGCACGGATGTTGAAACTGTGATGACACACGTCCAAGAGACCTTAGAACCGGCTAAGATCACAGAGGAACAGGCTCACTTGACCAAACCTGCTAGACATGTTAATCAAATGGATATTCTTTACGAACTTGTTCAATCGCTACAAGGAAAGGATAAAATTGCCAAGGTACTGAAATACACTTTAGACTTAATACAACGGTTTTTACATAGGGATGTGAAGTCATCCAAGGGCTCAAGATCTTTGTACAGTTCCCAACTGGTGCAAATCTTGGAGAAGCTTGCTACTCCGATGAAGCTAGTGTTTTCCCATTTGTTGAAACGATTAGACAAAAAAATCAGCCTTATCTCTGGCCAACTAAGCACATACAGATTTATCCTAAGGTTCGGAAGTAGTCCCTTTTTACTGATCAAAGTCTTGAAACAGATGAAGAAGAATTGGCCACGCACCATTGGTAAAAGTTACCTTTCAACATCGAACGTCGTCCAAGCTATCAGCAATTGGTGCCAGGAAGGCTGTATAAGAGACGTACTAGCACTTCTATTTTCGGTCCTAGACGAATTGGTCCTGCTACACAGGTTCAAACTGTGGGAAAACAGAGCGTTATACTCTAAGATATTGTACTACGAGAATTGGACGTGGCAAGCAGATATCTTGTTCGAGTTAAAGGATCTGTGGTTACAGAAAACGAGGCTCGATAGCAAAGAGAGAGCTTTAGAGATAGAGTTACAAGTGCGAGAGAAAGCCATGGAGATAACGTCTCAATTCTCTACAGATCATGACATGAGAAGGGCCCTAGTTTCACAATTCAAGGACTCTTTACTACACCCATCACTGCGTGATCAGTTGGTCCAACTGAGAGAGGAGAAACGGCTGTGTCATTTAAGCCTTTACAGATACCTGTTTGACTGGCTAGCATGCTCTGTCGATTTATTCAACATCAAGGCCCCTCCGGCAACGTACGACTTATTATCATTAGGTTCGGGGATCACAGCTTTTATCAAATTGTATATTACTACCAAGAAAGATTTAAATTCAGATTCTCTTGGGTTATAAAGACAATGCCCCCATATTTACATACTATGTATCAACATTCAAGTAATCAAGCCTTCCATTGAAGCGATGAGATGAGTTTAAAAACGTAAATCGCGTTATTTTGTTTTGTAAACAAGAACTAAATTACCACGCGTTTACACATTTCTACCCACTCAAGTGGACCATTATCGCAGGCTGTTTGAGTCAACTGGATTGATTGTCATACTATTGGTCTTGGAAATTTACTAGAGCTGTGAGGTGAAATAACGCCGGTGCCAACATATCTCCCTAGCAGTTTATTGTGAATATACTATGACAGAACAGATATCGACTCCATCGACTCCAATTCGTGATTTAAACGTTTCGCTGTCGAATGCAGATCACAGAGTGCATTTGCATAACTTGGAAACGTCGGATAGGAAACGGAGACTGTCAAAGGTAACTCGAGTTGATTCTCCACCCATCAGATCTCCACTCAATCATTTTGAGATATCTATAGATTTGGGAAGAAACACTGTATCTGAAGGTAATACAAACAACGATTCGAATGGGTCAAGGTTGAACTTAGAGGAATTGGATATCAATAGAATGTTTGCTAATGACCAGGATGTGAATCCGGATGGCCACAATACTATCAAACACTCGCCGATGAAAATTGAAGCAAGCTCACCTATGAAATTCGAGCATATTGGAAACGAGGACCAACCAGCAACCGACCATGTCGCGAAAAAGCTGAAGCTTGATTCAGTTCCCAATTTACAGCAGACTGAAACATTTACAAAAGAACCACATTCTCCTGTTGCCATCGAGATGATGGAAACAGGGAATGACATTGAGACAAAACATGAACATGGACAAGAAGAAGAGGACGACATTGTGGAAGAAGCCGGAAATATGTCTTTATCCAGTCCGCATCAATTGACACCTATTCGTGATGCTACATCAGATAAAATCGAGTCATCATCGATGCCTCTCCCCCCAACGATGTCTTTTAGCTTAAATATAGATACCAAAGATGAAAGTGAGATCGATTCTGTAGCCAAGAGGAATCAACTACTAAGCAAAGAACTCTTCGAGGTGAATAAGAAATTGAACAATGTCATACTCAGAAATAATAAATTGACTATCGAACTCTCCAAAAATGTCAACGAGATCGAAGAGTTAAACAGACAGAGGGAAACCCACCAGCATGAAATTGATTCTATCAAAGAGACTCACAACTCCTTGAGGCAAAGGAGTGACAAATTGAAATCCGAATTCGAGAGTGAAATTTCAATGCTAACTTCTAATCAAAAACTTCTACAAGAGAAATACGATAAGATTTGTGATGAGAAATTCAATTTAGCCACTGAGAAGGAAAAATTGTCCAAAGATGTTGACAATTTAAAAGGAATTGCATCAAACTATGAGAATTCTGAACACGCATTGAAAAATACCATTATGTCATTAGAAGGAAAAGTAGCCAATCTTCTTAAGGAAAAGAAAACTATAGAGGTTGAAAAAGAAGAATTGCATAATGAAATAGAAGTATTCACTTCACAAATTAAGCATAAAGAAAATGAGCTCAAGACTCTAGATTCTAAATTAAAGGACTTAGTCAACAATGAAAGAAATATGTCTAAATCATTGATAGATCAAGTCGCAGATCTTACAAATGAGAAGAACTCACTAGAGGAACATGTCAATAGCATCAGGAATGAAAAAGATGGCATAATAGCATCGCTAGAAAAATCTGTAGCTAACTTAGAGACTAAATTGTTAAATGCTGAACAAGAGTTAGAAGATAAATCCAGAACATTAGATATGAAATTGCAGGAAATGTCTAGTTTAACAAAAAATTATAATGAAACTCACGATGATGCTACCGTCAAGAATGCGGAGGTAACAGAATTGCATGATAAATTAGAAACAATGAACCAGTCTAAACTTCTTCTTGAACAAAATATTACCACTTTAGAAGACTCCCTAGAAAGCTGGAGAAATAAAATTAGTGCATTGGAGGATGAAAATAAAAGACTGACGCTGGAGCTGGAGACTCTTCAGACTTCGAATGAAGGTTTAAAGAACGATTACTTAACGGATTTAGAAAAAGTTCATAACGAACTAACAAATCTACAGGAATCCTTGAAAGAAGCGTCGAACGAGAACAAACAACTGAAAGAAGAAAACGACAGTTTGAAAACAAATAGCAACGCTGTTAGAGAAGAACCGAACAAGGATTTGACCTCCAGTGAGCCCAAACCTAACGCTGTGGAAGAGTTAGAATATGAAATTACTCAATTAAAACAGAAATTGATCGACAAGGATACAGAACAAAATAAGAGGCTAAAATTGCTAGCTGAAGACTTATATATGAAATACGCAGCCAAACACGAACAGAAAGTCAGACTGTTGAAGAAGAATTACGAGGATAAAAACAAAAACGAATTGAGCAAATTGTCTCGAGAAAATACCAGTTTGTCTCAAAAAGTTGATAGATTAAACGAGACACTCACTAGAGAAAGAGATGAGAAGAAAGAACTTTTGCAGTTATTAGAAAAGGAGAAATAGATGAAGTCTCTATCTCTTCAAGCTATGTTTTGAAATAAAACTATAAATAAAAAGTTATGTCTGGAATATAATAGTGCTTATCATAAAAGTAAGCTTCAAACTTAAAGGTTTCGTTACGATGAGCTTGTAGGTTTTCTTTGCTTCAAAACATTTTCTATGAACGCTTCACCAGCTTTGTAAGATGATCTGACAAGCGGTCCAGATGCACAGTACAGAAACCCTAGGTCCAAAGCTATTTGCTTCCAGTAGTCGAATTTATCTGGATGAACATATTCAACTACTTTCATGTGCCTCTTTGTGGGTCTCATATATTGACCAAACGTGACGATATCACAATCAGCGGTCCTTAGGTCCTTTAAAGTTTGTAATACTTGTTCGTCAGTCTCACCAAACCCTAACATTATAGAACTCTTAGTCAATAGGCTTGGAACAGTTTGTTTAGCCCTTTGTAAGACTGCCAACGACTGCCTATAAGTAGCTCGTCTGTCTCTTACATGTGGGGTCAGTGCTTCTACAGTTTCTAAATTATGGGCGAAGACGTCAAGCCCGCTTTTAGCTAAGACATCCACCATCTCCAAGTTGCCTCTAAAGTCTCCAGATAAAGTCTCCACATAGACTTTAGAATCGGTCTTTAATTTAATCTTCTGGACCGTGGAGGCTAAATGGTGGGCCCCACCGTCCACTAAGTCATCTCTATCCACAGTGGTCAGCACAACATACCCTAACCCCCACCGTTTAATCGCTTCAGCAGTGTTTTCCGGTTCCATAGGGTCTGGCTTAGCAGGGTTTCTGTTGGTCTTGACCGAGCAAAATCTACAGCCTCTTGTACAGGTGTCTCCCAATAGCATGATAGTGGCTGTAGCTTTACTCTTATCCTTCCCACCCCAACACTCACTGATGTTAGGACATTTGGCTTCCTGGCAGACGGTACTCAGCTTCAAATCCTTGACATCTTCGTATAGCTTATGGTAGTTTAACCCTTTGGGGATAGGAACTTTTAGCCATCGAGGCAGTTTCTCCACAGGTTCATGAGCCTTTCTCGCTACTTCCAAAGGATCCACCACCATACGTGAGGCACTGCCATCAAGGAAGTCCTGAAAACTGGGACCTGTGTTCAAATGGTCCCGAAATTGTGTCATTCTTCTCCTGGTAGTCTTTACCTTCGAGACATCATATTGGCACGTAGCTGACGTGAAATGACGCAGCTGGTACAATGACCTTACTGGAGTGCGTGCTAGCTGCCCATTGCAACCCAAAATACTCATCATATAGAGCTCCAAGCGCGTTCAATTGGCTTGAGATCTGGTGACTCTTTTGTGAGTAACATTCAAAAGGATTATTATTATTATATTGATTAATTAAAGCATCGAATCCCACTATTCGACGACAGGTTGCTGGTGAAAGAGTCCAAAACAAGCACGTACTTGTCCTCTAATTCTGGTGCTAGCTTGTAAAATACATTCAGAATGTTCCCAGGTAATGGTAGTTACACGTACGGAAGCGGCGGTCAGCAGTACCAACGACAAAATGCGCCACCTCCAGGCTTCAATCAAGGCGGTCCATCGTACGGCTCTGCTCCTCAAGGCGGTCCGCAAGGTGGGCCTTACGGTGCCCCTCCCAATGGTACAATGGATTCGCGCTTTTCAATGGCTCCGTCTAATACACAGAACTTCGATGTCGCCAATACAAATCAGCAGTTCAGTTATTCCATGTGCACTGGCCGTCGTAAGGCTTTGATCATTGGTATCAACTACATTGGATCAGCTAACGAGCTACGTGGCTGTATCAACGATGCACATAACATATTCGATTTCCTGACTCAACGCTATGGCTACCAACCTGACGATATTGTCATGTTAACCGATGACCAACAGGAATTGATCAGGGTCCCCACAAGAGCCAATATGCTCCGTGCAATGCAATGGTTAGTGAAAGACGCACAGCCTAACGACTCGTTGTTTTTCCATTATTCAGGCCACGGTGGTCGTGTGAAGGACTTGGATGGCGATGAGGAAAGCGGGTACGACTCATGTATCTACCCTGTAGACTTCCAAGCTGCTGGTGAAATCATAGATGACATTTTGCATGATATTATGATTCGACCTTTACCACAGGGGGCCAGACTCACTGCATTATTCGACTCTTGTCACTCAGGCAGTGTATTGGATCTCCCATATATGTACTCGACAAAAGGTGTCATCAAGGAACCTAGTATGTGGAAGGACGTTGGGTCCGACGGGTTACAAGCTGCTATGGCATACGCTACGGGGAATACCACAGTGTTAATGAGTACTCTAGGCGCTCTTGCCTCTACAGTGACCCACGGCGGTGGTAAAAATATTGATAAGGAAAGGGTTAAGCAAATCAAGTTTTCACCAGCAGATGTGATCATGTTTTCAGGTTCAAAAGATGATCAGACATCCGCAGACGCTGTAGAGGATAGGAAGAACATTGGCGCTATGTCATGGGCCTTCTTAAGAGTCATGTGTAGCCAACCGGAGCAATCATATCTTTCATTATTACAAAATATGAGAAGGGAACTTTCTGCCAAATACTCTCAGAAGCCTCAGTTATCAGCTTCACACCCTACTGACGTAAACTTGAAGTTTGTGTTCTAACCTACCCTAGGTTGACTTCGCCAAATAGTCCATATAAAATAATCTATTTCCATATTTACGTAAAGTTTATATCAAGGATTGTGATAAACCTTCTAACAATGAAAGGTACGAACAAATGAAACGAGTCACAACGGGGCCACAAAACTTAGAAGTTAAAAGGTACATAAATATACGAGAAAGGAAGAGTGTTTCAGCAAAATAGAGTTTGCTTAAGCAGCGGTGGCAACAGGTGCTGGCTTGGCATCTTCATCGCTGTTTTGAGTTTCTTTAGCTCTCTTCTCTTCTAATTCCTTTTTAGCTTTTTCCTCCTTAGCTTCGTACACTCTCTTAACGACGTCTAATTCCTTTTCCACAATGGCGATGTTTTTCTCAGTTTGTTCGTCTTGTTTGGAAACGAACTCTTCATGTTTGGATTTCAATTGTTCAATAGCTTTGGCAACGTCATCATGCGTGATAGGGACAATGACATCTAATTCGGCTAGAGAGGCAATCAAAGTAGGTTCCAAAGAGAATTTCCCATCGGATTTCAAGTCCCTACCGGTACCATTAGCTTTACTCTGTTGCTTCTTCTTGAATTTCTTAGATTTGGATGGTGCAGTGTTAGAGTAAATGTTTTCGCTGGGGTCCTTAGAGACTAAGACCAAACCTTCGTCTTCCACTTTTCTAATCGTGGTGGTCTCTTGTTCACCATTGTTTTCATCCAATTCGCTCAAGACATTTTTAGCTGGCTTAACGTATGTTGGGTCCAAGACGACCAAACAGTTTTCAATGGCTTGAATCTCGTGGGTGAAAGCAGGCGTCTTAGCATGAGTCAGTTTTTCATTCAATTTCTCCAATTTAGCCTCTTTTTCTTCGACCAATTTGGATAAGATTTCATCTTGTTCACGCTTCAATCTCTCCTTTTCTAGTTTGCTCTTGAAGGCCTTAAATTCGTTGTCAAAATCGTTTCTAATCTGTCTAATCTGGGCCCACACTTCCTCACGTTTCTTGTACAAGGCCGATCTCTTGTCAAACATGACTTTTCTCTTGTCGTAGAAGCCTTGAGATTGGGCTTGCATTTCGTCCAATTTCTTTTGGTTATCTTCAAATTGCTTGGAAATCTCCCTAGAGTTCATCGAAGTCAATTCTTCTTTCAAAGAGACAATCTTGGCCTTGTCATTGTCAATGGATTTCTTGATTGGCTCGACAAGAGTCAAATCCTTGATCAACTTGTTCAAAGATTGCATCTCCTTCACCATTCTCTTCTCTTCCACAATGGACAAGTCTCCAGACCCGATTTGGTCCTCAATGGCAGAAATTCTCTGCTTAGCCTCTGCAATCGAACTGAACCCATGTTTCTTACCCACCTTGTCATCGATTTCGCCAGACTTACGCTTGATTTGGCCGTCCAATTGCTTGATAGAGTCATGGATAGCGTTTCTACGAGCCTTCAAATCAGCCTGGGTCTTAATGATTTCCTTGTTCTGTTCTTGCAACTTCTTACGTTCGTTCGAAGTCTTGTCACCGTCTTGGAACTGGTCGATCTGCTTCCTCAACAAACTAATGTCTTGGTCAATTCTCTTCAATTGGACGTTCAAAGTGTCCAATTTCCTGTCCCTGACAGAAACGTCTGGGCGCTTGATCCGTTGATTACCATTGTTCTGAGACATCCTATAACTGTTCTAATGAAACTATAAGCCTGGGCAAATGAAAGCTCGCTTGAATTCAACCCAACAGACACCAATTGACCCAAAAACTATCATGACAAAGGTCAATAAAGAAGTAAACAACGAAGCAATAACTTCGACGATTGAAGTTTCAGTTTCATGGAAAAAGCGAGAATTACCCGGTGTCCTCAACGTTAATGGTGACACGTGCCATTAATGCCACGTTCCACTGTGCCGGAGGACCGTGTGGGACCGGTGGGTCTATGCCAATGGGACCAGGTTGCTGAGTAGCATGGCGGTGGCGACACTGACGTTCAATGAATCGACCGTTTTTGGAGGTGATTCGACGAGATCCGGGTCCGATTGTGTGGTTTCTTCAGGTTTTGAGGAAGCGAGCGTCGGGATCTCTACGAGCCATTCGCTCTCTTGTTTGATCTTGTCCCTGACACCACGGCCCTCGCTGCCGACAATTAGGATCACTGGTCCGTTCGAAAGCATTGTGCCTAGATCGTTCAAGTGTACAATTGCAGCGGCGCCTCTCGAGGCCGTAGTTTCTATCCCCAGGGCACTGGTTACCACGGACCACCCCATCTTTTTGGACTCCACGAGCATTTGTACCGTGTCTCTGGTTTGGTACACGGGGATGGACTCCAGGGCACCACTGCTGGCCTTGGCGACCACGGGAGTCAACGGTGATGAGTTGACACTCGACATAATGACCACATCTGCTCCCAGTAAATGAGCGCTTCGTAGGATGGCGCCGACGTTGTGAGGGTCGGAGATCTCGTCCAGCACTACTGCTAGCGGGAAGTCCTTGCCCCGGTTAGTCCTGGTGAATGGTGTTGCTCGTGTGATGGAGTCGTCGAAATCTGCCTCGTTCACATCGAACGCCGTTAGTGCTTGGTCGTCGTTCACTGCACCGAGGCTTACCACTTCAGGACACTGGATAGGTTTGGTCTCTAGGATGACTCCGTTGTGGACCCCGAATTTACACAAATGGTTCAGGAATTGGCGGTCCACTTGCTCTGTACTGATCCTCAATTGTTTCGCTTTGGACTCAATTCTCGGGTCCATTTCCTTCAGATAGTACACTTTGGAGAAGTAGTCTCTTTTCTTGGAATACAGTGCTGCTAGCACAGCGTTCGTGCCGTAAATATGTTCCATTAGTGGGTTTGGTTTCAATTTGGATACCATTGATCTGGACGCATTTCTCGTGTATGAAACAGACGAGTCGTATCTGTCTCTCACTGGAGCTGCCGCGGCAGCTCCCGCGGCAGCTCCCGCGGGAGCGATGACGGGAGCAGCACGCTCTCGAGGCGGCGTATTCCTTCTCGCAGGCTGCTGCGCGTGAACGTGAGCGTACTTCTTCTTGAACCACTCATCTTTGTCCATCTGGTCTCTTTCCCAGGCTTTACGCGGCCTAGAGACACCAAACTTCTTGTCGAACGAGCTCTGTTTCCACAGCGTGGCTCCATTGTGCACCCACCTTCTCAGCATTACACGGATACCTTGCGTTTGTTGAATTGGACTCTCTCGTCTAGGCCATCTGCTCTCGCAACAATAAGAGAGAAGAGTTTTATATAAATCTTCACCTTTCCACTTATCACACACGCATACCAACAACCAATCAGGCGGCGTGAGGTATTTAAAGATGAGCAAGAGAGAGACAGTGTTTATAGATAGAGTCACGAATGAGACGAAGATCAAGATCGGGTTGAACCTGGCGGGTGGACCCATCGAATGGACACAGTCCCTATTCAGTGAAAAGGACTCCACGGTAGCAGCTCAGATGAGCGGCAGCCAGTGTATTGACATCTGCACTGGTGTTGGGTTTCTAGACCACATGATCCATGCGCTAGCAAAGCACTCTGGTTGGTCGTTAGTCATGGAATGTGTCGGTGATTTGCATATTGATGATCACCACAGTGTGGAAGATTGTGGTATTGCGTTGGGACAAGCTTTCTTGAAAGCTTTGGGCCCAGTTCGTGGTGTGAAACGGTTTGGGTCCGGGTTTGCACCATTAGATGAGGCATTGTCCCGTGCAGTGGTCGACTTGTCGAACAGACCGTTTGCCGTTGTCGAGCTTGGATTGAAGCGTGAAAAGATTGGTGATTTGTCCTGCGAGATGATTCCTCATTTCTTGGAGAGTTTCGCGCAGGAGGCAAGAATTACTATGCATGTGGACTGTTTGAGAGGGTTCAACGACCATCACCGGAGTGAGAGTGCATTCAAAGCTCTTGCTATTGCTTTGAAGGAAGCTACGTCGCTCACTGGGAAGGACGATGTTCCATCGACGAAAGGTGTGTTAATGTAAAGGGGACGAGAGTTGTAATTAGAAACTTGCCGGGAGTGTCAGCAACGTTCCAATGTGAGACCAGATAAAAGGCTCAGAGATGAACTCTTGGTTGACTTGAAGGCTGGGCCGCCGGGGGCCCCCGGGGGCCGCTGAGTCATCCTCCCACGTGACTAGGCATCAGCACGTGACGCGCTAGTGCACGTGACTGAACACGAACACATGATACTCACATCACGTGATCTATATACTTTCACGTGATGCTCACGTGCACATGCACGTGACAGTGCACGTCACGTCACGTGCCGAAATATCTTCCATGACGAAAGTGAAAAATTTTCTTTGGCAAAACGCTATTTAAAGACCATCATTACTAATGCCGACTGATGCCTACTCTCTATACAATACTCTGTAAGTGTTTAGAGGCCACAGATCAATAATCTAAGATGGTCGAACAAGTAGTGAACCAGATGGAGAATATGCAGCTTAACGGCAACGGTGGCTATGTGCCACCACACATGAGAAATGGGGGCCCAAGACCTGCCAGAGAAAACAGTGGAAGTTTCAACAGGGGAGGCTTTAGCGGAGGTAGAGGCGGTGGAAGCGACAGTGGATTCTTTGGATTCAACAAACGTGGTGGTGGCTTTGGTGGCCGTGGCGGCAGTGGTACCGGCGGGTTCGGTTTTGGCAGCAGGAACGGCAGCGGCCGTGGCGGAAACCCAAAAGGCGGATATTGGAAAGATGGGAAACATGTTCCAGGACCTAAGAACGAGGAAGTCGAGAAGCAGTTGTTTGGTACTCCAGAAGATCCAAGTTTCCAGTCCTCTGGTATCAACTTCGACAACTACGATGACATTCCTGTGGATGCATCTGGTACCGATGTTCCAGAATCGATCTCAGATTTCACGTCACCACCATTAGACCCATTGTTATTGGAGAATATCGTCCTAGCCAGATTCACGAAGCCAACTCCTGTGCAGAAGTATTCAATTCCTATCATTGCCAATGGTAGAGATTTAATGGCATGTGCTCAAACGGGTTCCGGTAAGACTGGTGGGTTTTTATTCCCAGTACTTTCTGAATCCTTCAAGTCCGGTCCAGTGGCCAATCCTGAAAACAGTGGTTACCAAAGAAAGGCCTACCCTACTGCAGTGATTATGGCTCCTACGAGAGAATTAGCCACTCAAATTTTTGAAGAAGCTAAGAAGTTCACATACAGAGCTTGGGTGAAAGCATGTGTCGTCTACGGTGGTGCTCCAATCCAAAACCAAATGAGAGAAATGGACCGTGGTGCTGACTTGTTAGTCGCCACTCCAGGTCGTCTAAGTGATCTTTTGGAGCGTGGTAAAGTCTCTCTAGCCCATGTCAAATATTTGGTTTTGGATGAAGCCGACAGAATGTTGGATATGGGGTTCGAACCTCAAATTAGACAGATCGTGGAAGGTTGTGACATGCCACCTCCAGGTGAAAGACAAACTTTAATGTTCTCAGCCACTTTCCCAGCTGACATTCAACATTTAGCTCGTGATTTCCTTGACAACTATATTTTCTTATCTGTTGGTAGAGTGGGGTCCACTTCCGAAAATATTACCCAGAGAGTCTTGTACGTTGAAGACATGGACAAGAAGTCTGCTCTATTGGACTTGTTATCCTCTGAGAGCGACGGGTTAACTTTAATCTTCGTGGAAACTAAGAGATTGGCTGACCAATTGACAGATTTCTTAATCATGCAAAATTTCAGAGCTACTGCCATTCATGGTGACCGTACCCAAGGTGAACGTGAACGTGCTTTGGCTGCTTTCAGATCTGGTACTGCTAACCTATTAGTTGCCACTGCAGTGGCTGCCAGAGGTCTAGATATCCCTAACGTCACTCACGTTATTAATTACGACTTGCCTAGTGACATTGATGATTACGTTCACAGAATTGGTAGAACTGGTCGTGCTGGTAACACTGGTGTTGCTACTGCGTTTTTCAACAGAGACAACTCTAATGTCGTTAAAGGAATGGTCGAGCTTTTGACTGAAGCCAACCAAGAGGTTCCTGCTTTCTTAAAGGATGCCGCTAGAGATGCCGGTAGAGGTGGCAGAGGTGGCAGAGGCGGTGGTTTCAGCCGTAACTCCAGCAACAGAGATTACCGTAAACAAGGCGCTCCTGCCGGTGGTTGGGGCAACTCTAGAGGTGGCTCTTCAGGAGGCTGGGGCAACTCAGGCTCTTCCTGGGGCAGCTCATCCAGAGGCGGCTCTTCTGGTGGATGGGGCGGTGAGTCCAGAGGTGGCGGTAACTGGGGGTCCTCCGGTGGTGCTGGTGGCTCTTGGTGGTAACTAGAATGATTCCATACTTTTTTTCAACAGGCTCATTATTTTTCTACGTTAATTTATTCTCTTCAATGATTTTTTGTTTTTGCTTTTTCATCACTCATCGTGATGATTAGATGCCAGTGATCATTTGGGACAGCTACAACTTATGAGAGATGCATGACAATATTTGATTTTTTTTGTCAAAGATAAAAGTTCAATTTAATGAAGGATCAACACCGATAGTTTCAATCCAATAAAAAAAAAAATTACCAAAATAAACATTGTACATTAGAAAATCAATTCATTTTAATAACTTCACTTGTAAATTTCTTTTAGTTGTGGTTTTATTTGAACTGTAATATTCATTGATGATAGAATAATTTTATATATTACAAGCTTTTTTATCATATTAGATTTACATAATAAAAAGTCTATATCTACATTACTTATAGTACCTTGCTATTATTAGCTCAGTTCAAATGCCTTTCACACACGACCACTTATTATATTTACAAAACGTGGTCAACTTTAAATCTCTCTTTCTACCCGCATATCATCAGCTACCATTTATAGTACCAAAATGGGTTCTTTATTTCCTTTGGAAGTGGAATACTATTAATAATATCTATCGTGGAACGGTCAGTATAACTTTGTGTATCTGTGAAAGAGGCGGAACTAATGAACTTTTCTCTCATTTTCTCCAAAACGTTTGATTCATTATGGTCCATTGGATAAAGGTTACTGAAAATCTTCCTATCTGTTGGACAAATTTTTAAATCTTTCTTTTTCTTCAAGGCAGGGTCTGTCCCAATATCCACTAACTTGGCAAGTGGCTCACGGATGCATACTTGCAATCCTTTCGGTAGCCATATTTCATACAAACCTTTAAATTGGTACTCTCCTGTAGCGTTCATTGTAAAATACCCAATGTCCTTGATGACGACGTCAATTGATCCATAAAAGGGTGGAATGATGTATCTCACATAGTTATCTTTGTCATGAGTGTCGGGTAGTGTACCACAGTATCTTTCAATAGCAGAGTTACCTTTTTCGTCACACTGTTTGAAGACTTGTAGCGCTCTATCTACATTGTTAAATTCTTTGGTTTCTCCAGGAATGTATTGTATAACTTGGGTGAGCGTATCTGGCGGTGGCACCAAGAAAAAGATGCCTCCTAGAGTATAACAATGACCATGCTCTTTACCCTTAATAGTGACATATTTCCTTTTGAATAATTTTTTAGTATTGAATTTATCTGTCCGTCTAATCTCTCTTAACCAATTTGGCTTTATTATCGTCTCCAGGAAAGGTTCATCTGGATCTTTCGTATACCCTGGTAAATCACAAATAATTTTATTGCGGATTTTATAACTTTGTAACTCTCTAGTGGTATTAGGAACATAGGATACACCTGCCTCCTGAGGTTTCATGGAAGATTTCCTATCGCGAGAACCATGACTCTGTGACTCTAAAGTGGGGTCGAAAGCTCTGTAATCTCGCTCAAGTGCCGCTGCATATTTTGTAAGAGCATTAATTAAGCTAGATTTCCCAGCATTTGCTGGACCAAGTAGAAAAGATTTACTCGTGAGTGATGCCAATACATTACAAATATTCCATTTCTTGACAGCAGAGACACATACCATTTTTTTCACATTGATCCCAACTTGATACTTCAAGCACTCCATCAAAAATTGTGGAACTTTGGTATTTAAAACTTCGGGCTTACCGAACACTCTATCGATTTTGGTGAAAATAATCAAATCGTTGTTCAAAGTTTTATCCTGGAAAACTTCCTTATTCAAATAAAATGGGAAATCAATCATAGGAATTGTATGCGCAACATTGCTGTTAACCGGTATCCTGTCAGTAACCTCTTTCAACGATAATTGTGGGAATTCTTTGATATCATAAGTATGCTGATTTACCAAATCAAAACACCTTTTGCACACAATAGGTTTCTTGGGTAACTCGTCTTTTATTTGGTTCTCATTAATACTATTAGATTCTTGTAATTTCGCTGCTTGTAGATCAGCCCCATATATTAAATACTTCAACTCTTCTAATTTCTTACGCCTAGAGAGCGGCCTACTTTGACGTGTGGGCTCCAAATAAAAACCAGATTGCGTCTGGTCATGATTCTGCAAAGTTATACCACAACTTAGACAATTAAGCCACCGAACAGAAGGCACTGACGCTTTTAGGAATCGTGGATAGTTTGACACCACAGACCTCCGAGAGGCAAACAGCAGCATTGGAGACTGTTACTATTGTCAACGTATCCTTCAAAGAGTAATACTAGCAGTCTTACTGGACTTTTCCGTCAGGTAAAGCCTAGAGATGTTGGACAATCTACGATGGAAGTTTTAGATATAAAGTCGTATATTCTACATGGACTCAGAGATGGTTCGAACACAAGACTTTGTACTGAAAAAAAAATTTTTTTCTTTGGAAAATTTGCGATGAGCATCGGTTTGAAAAATTTATTTCACTGGGCATCTCATATTACAACTAGCTAACAGTAAGTAAGCAGCGAATTACTAGTCTAATATCGACATTTAGAGATGGGGAAAGCGTCTAAGGCTACTAAGAAGTTTCAATCGAAACACTTGAAACGAACTTTGGACCAAAGGAAAGCGCAGAAGGCTCATGGACAGCGTATCAAGGGCCGTCGTGGGAACAAAACTGACGAGGAGAAACAGGCCGGTTTGTTGAGTAAAGATGAGCAGAAGCTAAAGAAGTCTATGAAGGAGGAAGTCTTTCAGGATGTCTCGGTAGAAAAGTTATTCAGTAAAGGAATTGAGGTTCCAAAAGAAAATCCGAAATTAAAGAAGCTGACGGCTACTGTGGATTCTGACGAAGAATCTTCTTCCGATGAAGAAGCCACTGGACCAGATATGAATAAATTGGCTGAGGATGACCCTGAGTTTTTTGAATATTTGAAACAGAATGATAAGAATTTGTTGGATTTTGAAAGTTCTAAACCGTTAGATGGGATAAACGACGAGGAGGACGAGGACGGCGAAGAAGATGCGAACGCTGAGCCTGTAGAATCGGACAATGAGACTGACAAAATTGACATTTCGTTGAAATTAGTGAAAAAATGGAAGGCTAGCTTGTCCCAAGAGCCCACTATGAAAGTTTTGAGGAACATTGTCAGTGCTTTCAAAGTTGCAGTCAACTTGAATCAAGAAGGTGACTCTGAGGATTACAAGTACATGATTACCGATGAGAGAGCTTTCCAAGAGCTAATGGTTCTTGTGTTGAAGGATTTGCCCAAAGCTGTGGAGAAAATGGTTCCATACAAGTTAACCAAGGGAACAAGAGTTCTTCCTTCTGGCCCTAATGCATCCAAGCTTTCCTCCATTATGAAGTCACACTCAGGTTCGCTACTGATTCTGTTAAATGACATCATGAACACTGAAACTGCTGCTTTAGTTTTGCATTCTGTGAATGCATTAATGCCATACTTCATTTCTTATAGAAGGATCTTGAGGGAAATAGTTAAAGCAGTGCTTGAAGTTTGGTCAACTGCAAGAGAAGTTGAGACACAAGTTGCAGCCTTCGCCTTTCTTCACAGTGCCTCTACTGAGTTCAAGAAATCTATATTAGATGTGGTTCTAAAGACCACTTACTCTACTTTCATCAAGAATTGTAAGAAGACTAACATCCGTTCCATGAGTTTAATCAATTTCCAAAAGAATTCTGCTGCTGAACTTTTTGCTATTGACGAGGTCCAAGGTTACCAAATCGGTTTCGAATACATCAGACAATTGGCTATTCACTTAAGAAACACAATGAATTTTACTACTAAGAAGACTTCAAAGAACCACAACCCAGCTGATGCTTACAAGATCGTTTACAATTGGCAATTTTGCCATTCTTTAGATTTCTGGTCGAGAGTCTTATCCTTTTCTTGCAACCCTGAAAAGGAACAAGGGAAAGAATCTCCATTAAGACAATTGATTTATCCATTGGTGCAGGTGACAATCGGTACTGCAAGGTTAATCCCAACGGCTCAGTTTTTCCCACTAAGATTTTATTTAGTAAGATCATTGATCAGATTATCCCAAAATACTGGGGTGTTCATCCCAATTTACCCTATTATCTCAGAGATCTTAGTATCAACTGCATTCAAAAAAGTTATAAAAAGAAGAGAAAATTTAGAAGCCTTTGATTTTGCACATAACATCAAATGTACACAAGCGTACTTGGGAACAAGAGTTTACCAAGACGGCTTAGCAGAGGAATTCAATGAACTGATCTGTGAATATTTTGTGTTATATTGTAAGAATATTTCATTCCCAGAATTAGTTACACCTGTGATTATTTCATTACGTCGTTATATTAAAACTTCCAAAAATGTTAAATTCAATAAGCAATTGAGTAATATTATCGAGAAGCTAAACGCAACTAGTACATTCATTCAAGAAAAGAGAGGAAATGTTGATTTTAGCCCAAGTAATAATACTCAAGTTAATAGGTTTTTAAATGACTACAACTGGGAAAAGACACCTTTGGGAGCATACGTAACAGCCCAACGTGAAGTTAAAGCTGAGAAGGAAAGAATGATGAGAGAAGCCTTAGAAGAACATGATAGAGAAGTTGAAAGAGCTAGAGACCAATCACTATCTGAGAGTGAGGATGCCAATTCTGCAGAAGAGGACGAAGATATGTCTGACTGAAGAAAACTAATTGGCCCAAAATTATTTTTACATAGATACTCTGTACAATATATTTTTATAAGATAACTCTTATAGCGCTACAAAAATAAAGATTTCTGTCCTAACAAAGAGTCTTGTTTCTTACTTTATAATATTTTAACGCTATTCAGCATAACTCTTTGATTTCATACTTAAAGCATCCAATGCTTGATATTGTTCTTAAAATGTTTATTTTCAAATATGTATGATATAAATGTAAGTCTATTTATTGTTGGAATTATTGTTGGAAGATGGTATCTAGCTTCAATCTTGGTGCAATATTCATCGATAGTAATTCTTGGAATAGCAATTTTGCAGCATATGGTATTGTCATTTTAACCACATGTTCAGTGGTCTTACATGTTGTACACCATCCATTGTATCCTAGAAGACCGCACTTGTCACAGACATCAACATCAAATGCGTCTGAACTGATCATTAATCTTTCTAGCAAAAGTTGAGAAGCACCATACGCTATAACACAGTCTCTTTCCATTTCACCCAATCTTAAACCACCATCTCTTGATCTACCTTCTGTAGGCTGCCTGGTTAAAACAGCTCTGGGGCCTCTTGCTCTCGCATGCATTTTATCTAACACCATATGCTTCAATTTTTGATAGTAAATAGGCCCAAAGAAAATATACGCTTGCAAACACTCACCTGTAATACCAGAGTAAAGCATATCCTTACCAGAGTAATTAAACCCTTGGTCCACTAATATCTTAGACATATCTTCTAGCTTAGAACCTCCAAAACAAGTACCATATTCTAGACTACCGTTTAAGACACCGGCTTTACCAGAAATCAGTTCTATCATCTTACCGACAGTCATACGGGATGGGAACCCATGTGGGTTCATGATAATATCAGGCACAATACCAGTATCATTGAAGGGCATGTCTTCTTGGTTAACTATAATACCACAAACACCCTTCTGCCCGTGACGAGAGGAAAACTTATCACCAAGCTCTGGTCTTCTCATCTGTCTTAAAAGCACTTTTAACAAAACTTGATCGTTGTCTGAAACAGACATCATCACCTGGTCAATATGCGAAGGCTCCGGGGCTCTGTATAACACCGGAGTATCTCTGTATTGTGCGGATGCAGAAGATGTGAACGTGTCAGTGGAATTCATTGGTACAGATTTATTGATGTACGTCTGTCCACTTTCAATCTTCATCCCAACTTCACCTAGCCCATCTGGACCCAGTGTCTTATGTTGCCAAATAGGATTGCCGTCGTCGTCAACACGCATACCGGTCAAGATATCCTGAGTGTGGTTAGGATATCGCTTCAGTACCGTAGTAGTCTTTCTACGAGTTTCACATCTTCCGAACCCTCTGTCAATGGAAGCTTTATTCAAAACCAATGCATCCTCAATATCGTAACCGGAATATGACATAACAGCAACTGTAGCATTCTGACCAGCTGGTAGTTGGTCATAATTAATCAATTCGATTGTCTTTGTTTTCACCATTGGTTGTTGAGGGTACGTCATTAAGTACAACAGTGTATCAATTCTCTTGAATTGATTATAGGCAATGGCACCGATTGCCTGCTTACCCATCGCACATTGATATGTGTTACGTGGTGATTGGTTATGATGTGGATATGGAATTAACCCTGCAACAGCTCCTAAAACCGTAAAAGGTTCTATTTCAAGATGTGTGATTGCCGGAGATAAATCGCTTTCATATAATGCAATGTATGAATCGTTTTCTTCATTGACATCTAAATATTCCACTAAACCAAGTTTTAAGAAGTCATCAAAAACAAGGTCACCTTCCATTAGTTGTTCTAGATGTTCTTTCTTGACGTGCGATTTTCCATTAGTGACTATAATCAATGGACGACAGATTCTACCTCCATCAGTAGCAATATGGACGGCCCTTTGATGGTCATTCTTATAGATTGAAATAAATTCAGAAACTTTCCCGCCTCTTCTAAGACTTCTAAACTGAGTTAAAAAACTGTTTGGATATCTGGTAGCACCAACTAATGTACCATTCAGATAAACACCAAAATTAGAATGCAAAGCTGCACTATCAATGACAGAAATATCCTCCACACCAAGCAAGTAACATAAATTTTTTACAGGCAACTCTTCGTCATCAGTGGTGATATGTGTCATTAATGCCAAATTTTTCACTAAACCACACGCTTCACCTTCGGGAGTATCTGCAATACATAACATACCGAATTGGGATGGTTGCAAAGCTCTTGGTCCAGAAACTTTTCTGGATTTCTCGAACTGGGATGATATTCTTGTCATCATACCTAATGCAGAAATATACGATAGTCTTGATAGCACATGAGTAACACCTGCCCTTTCCATCTTAAATCTTTTCAACGACCAGTTACCGGTAGAGATAGCTCTGTTTAATCCACTAGTAATATTGTTTGAATGAACATTGATTGACAACAATGCATCATATTCCATTGCTCTATTAGGTTTTCTTAACACTTTATCTATACTGGCTTTAAAGTCACTGTTAAATTTCTTAAACAAATCTTCAAATAAAAGCGAGATCAACTGTCCTGCTAATTCCAAACGTTTATTACCGACATAATCTCTATCGTCAACCATTTTAGGGTTGTGAATAGCCATGACCACTCTACGAGTCATCATAGCCATGTATAATGCTTTTTCTCTGAAGTTCAACGCCTCCACGGTAAGATGAGCAACAACAGTGGTAGCTACGGCTTCGATACCTTCCTGTAAGACAGAGAGCTTCTGTCTTCTCATAGTCTTCACTTTGGCACCGATATATTCAAGAGCTTGCAATTGGGTGTAGATGTTCAATTTAGCAGACTCTTCAAAATTGATCGCAAAGATATCTTGGTAGCTGCTGTCACTCCCACAGACCAAGTTCATGATTTCTAAATCTGACAATATACCACAGGCCTTTAAGATGACCACAATAGGAATCTCTTCCGAGATCGAATTATGTTTCAAATAAATCTTACCATTCTTAGTAACCACATATGTCTTGGACTTTCTCTCGTGTGTTGAAGAGGTGACACTTGCTTGCACAATCCCCTTCTTTTCATCTGCCTCTACAATGATACGATTCTTCGACAATTGTTCCTGAACCAAGATGACTTTCTCGGTACCGTTAACAATAAAATATCCACCTGGATCCAACGGACATTCATTCAATCTTGCCATGGTCTTCTGGTTAGCACCATGCAGGATACATTTATTGGATCTTAACATGATAGGCATTCTCCCAATCTCCACATCCTTATGCATAATAATGTTTCTACCTCTCGTGTACTCGATATCCACATATATTGGCGCAGAGTAAGTCATGTCTCTTAACCTACACTCGTGCGGTGGCACCATAGAATCAATCAACGTGGAAGATTCGCCTTTACCGACACGGATGTTCACGTACTTCAAATAAAACTCCGGGTCGACATCCGATAAGATAATCTCATTGGCCTTTATAATCTTCTTTAAATCCACATCCACAAAGTAGTTGAACGAGTCCAAATGCTGTTTCACCAAACCTTTAACTTTCAAGAAAGCCGGTAATAGATTCCATTTGTCGTCCGTGGTCTTGATTTCATCGGTCAATTTCTTGCCCTTGTACACGGGTTTCAACAGATCCTCAAAAGTATCATCCTTCCCATGTGAATGGCCAACATTCTGCCTCTTTCTCTTCTTAGCAGGTGTCATTCTGGATAATCAGCTCACACTAAAGTCTTGGGGTTAACCTCTTTAAAACACTCTCTTGAGCAAGAACAAAGCAACTTCTAATACCTTGGAGCTTACTGAAAATTGTGACACACAAGATTACAGCTCAATTATCGCAGTATACACCGTAAATTGCAGTTGTTCACACCGATGGCAAGGCTCCATTGATTGGTAAGCGAGATCCACCTCATCGCAATTTTTCACTTTTGTGAAATTTTGATCGGTATTCGCGTGCGGGTAATGGTTTTGGATATTTTGAAAATTTTTTTTAGAAAATGGGACCGATGCTCTAGTTGCTTACTATAGAAAGAGTGTTGTCACAGCTTGTTAGAGGAAGTAGTGGTGTGACTAAGCGGAGTGTGGCCGTGTTTGATCGTTTAAGGAAGTTGCAGGGAATATGATTGTGCCAGTTAGATGCTTTTCTTGCGGTAAAGTCGTTGGTGACAAATGGGAAAGTTACCTGAACATGCTACAAGAGGATGAGCTAGACGAAGGTACTGCCTTGACTAAATTGGGGTTGACGAGGTACTGTTGCAGAAGAATGATCCTGACACATGTGGATTTGATTGAGAAGTTTTTAAGGTACAATCCATTGGAGAAGAAAGATTAAACACTTGGTTACGAGGCCAAAGGTTCCATTTGAAATATTACCCATTCTGACATGCATTTTTAACATTATATTAGAAGAGTTTTGACTCTAGTATACATACCAATTAGAGAGAGAGATAAAAGAAGAAACCTGCTCAGTGCTATGGATTTTGTAAGGACGACTATATACAAGCAATTGCCACTCAGCACGAAATTTTGTACTAATATAGATCAAACAGTTATTTTCTCTACTATGTTATTATTTACCGATGTTCTTGTAGCTTTTTTTAAACACTAAGATAGAGTCGATCTTCTCTAGTGCCAGCTCCAACAATTCTTTCCTTTTCTGCAGCTCGATGTGACGTGAAATCTTAGGGTCTTCCTTGGCGAAGAGTTCTATCTCCTCATTGTTCAACATACCCAGCCTTTTATCTAGTTCAATGGGGAAATTGTAGAAAAAATCACTTAAAAGCTCGACGTTCAAGAACAACACCGCAGTGGATGTTAGCTTGTCACTAACAGCGTTTAAGTACACCTCCGGACAACGGTCTTTATCTGTTGTATGGTAGCATTTACTTCTTAGCATTTTCAGCCGGAATTTCAATACTTCAGACCGCTTATCCAGGAACAGTGCCTCTGATCCTCTTTCTAACAACAATTTAGACATCCCCAAAGTTTCTTTCTTTGAATCATCTTGCTCTAGGTAGGACATCACTTTTTGCAACTTCTTAGCCCCTACCGAGTTTCTAATAGATTGATACCTGTCCTGACATTGTTTTAACTCTTCTTTCAATAACTTTTGAGAATGTTCCCGGGCTAAATCCCAATCTCTATCGTCCAAATCAATCTCATATTTGAACGGTTTGATACAGTTTTCCACTTGATCTGCAGTAGAGTAGTACTTGGTATTCAAAACGTTCACTGCAGTGTTATTGATTAAATCTTTTATTAGGTCATGGTTTTTCAGTTGTGTGGACGCCAAGATATTTTCTAATTCTTTCAAAAGTGAGTTTGTGACTAGCATTGTGGACAGTCTACCAATACCAATCTTGGTTAGACTGGAAGATGTTAACTCTAACTTTCGATGCCAATACAGCATATCGTTATTTGCTAACTTGGATGACATTTCATATAGATTTTCATCTTTCCAATACCTACTAGCCAGGAAATCCAACACTTTTTGATCCAAATCTGCTTTTAATACTGACTTCAATTCCGTTCTGCTAAAATGTTCTTGAAATTCCTTGATGCCTGATTTTAAAATATCAATATTGTTTAACAGGTACGACTTTGGAGTCAATTGCCTGTCATTGAATTCCACTTTAAATAGATACGAGGTATCGTCCAGCTCCTGTTGGATAACTTGTGATGTGGGCTCCAATGCATTAGACATTGAAATCTCTAATATCTTAATCAGTTTCTCTCTTAATCTCTTTGTGGAAACCTGACAGTTGATAAACGATTTCCTGTTTGTCCTGAAGTATACCTTTTCAAATTGGCGTGACTTTAATTGTTGTAAACCCAACTCATTACTACTGTCACTGTCTCCGTCTACTGATGTTTTCTTACCAAATAGTCCACCTAGTGAGCCTGATGTTGATTGTAAGCTGCCGCCCACAGTGTGTGGCTCATTACCAAAGAGTGATAAGTGTTGAGCTTTGGTAGGGGTTTTGGTAATGACACCAACATACCCCATTTTCAAAGGATATTTCCTATTATTCAATATATTTCTAGCTTCGATTGGCGACACTAAATCTAATTTCGTTATAACGCCGATGGTTCGTAACCCTTGAGGGTCTGCGTTCTTAGATGCTCTCAGAGCAGAGCTGTTGGCCAGGTCCACATCTGCTGCTGAGATAGCAAGGATGATATTCGGCTCAGCCAAGTATTTGTCACATAGTTGACGAATTTTGGATTTCAACTCAAAAGGTTGGTCTGCAGCCTCTACTTGAATATAACCAGGAAGATCAACTAGAGACAGATCAGGAACTCGCGAAGATTTGATAGTAAGTTGGATGGGTTCGTCAGAGACAGCTTCAGAAGTGGGGACCGCCATGTTCAAATCCATCAGAATTCTCTTAACTTCATCAAAATTTTTCAAATTATAAAGTCGTTGCGAGGGGAAATCAGCAGTAATCTCATGAGCATTAGGTGTATTGACAAGAGTTAGTTCAATAGGTCTTCTAGTGACCATATTGGAACCCTTTGGCAAAAATTCTTTGCCAACAATGGATTCCAGTACTGATGATTTTCCTGATGATTGAGAACCTATAACCACAATGGAGGGCAAAGTGAGATGTGCGGAGGATGAGTCTACCTTGCTTAATATTGATCTGATTTCTATCATTTGTTTGGTCAAATTTAGCATTTCATCTTGTGTATTATCTATGGTTTCTTCAAGATCATCATCATCATCGTCATCATCATCATTATTATTATTATTGTCATTAAATTTTTCATTAGCTTCATCATCATCAGCCAAACTTCCTAATAATGTAGCAGCTGGTATAGCACCGTTATCGGAATTATTAGGCCCACTGCCGTCTTGTTGGCCTCCTCCCCCAGACATAGACGAGTTTAATTTATCTTTCAGGTTGCTGGAAAAATCTTTCAATTGATTGAATTTATCCTTGGTGAAAGATCCTGCCTCTTCCACTTTGTAAGCAATATAACTCCCCGCAGCTGCTAATCCGCCACCGAGGTATACAGGCGCCTTGACAACTCTGCCTATGATCTTTGGGAAAAGCGAAGACACAAATCTTTTCGAAGTAACAACGTGAAGCTGGTTCAACCTAGCGGCAGAGTTGAAATGGAATAATTGAATAAAACTCAAAGATGAGAATGGTGATGTGGCTGCATTGTAATATAACCTTTTATCACATCTAATTAATCCACGAGAGCTGGTAGAAGCAGTAATATTCAATATTTTTCGAGTATTTAAACCGCAATATCGTCTATAGATAGTCGGTTTCATCTTTGGTAAGCAATAAAATGTCCTATAAAGGTTGTCAAGGTTTCTCCCTATAGACTCACTAAAAACACTGCAAAGAAGATATCTTCTCGTTAGATCCAGCTATATGCGTACCTGTGCTAGTATCAAAGAGTAGAGAGCTAAGTGTTTAAGCTTGTTTCGCTTGAACCTTATGTAAAGAGGAGCCCCACCTGGTAATGTCATCACTTTGGTACCTTTGCTCTTTGATGAAAGAAATTGGAAAACAAGAAAAATCAGGTGATTCACAGCCCTAACTCCAATAGTTAGGTCTCGTTTCATCAAAAACTGGAGAACTGAATTCTGGGTTCCTGTGTCAGGCCTTCTAAGCAGGACACTAGATAGGTCTTGCAATTGCACCCCGTATAACACATGATGAGGGCTACAGTATTCGGCACGTTTTGAATTAGAAGGCTGTAGTTAGTGATGTGGGCGTGTTGGGTTCACGGTGAATGGTAGTAGGGCATGCTGTACCGATTAGGATATTGATGTATTTTTTTACACGATTATACCAGTTTTCTGTCGCTTAGATAACTCTGCAGGGTATATCGATGAGGTTATCTTTTTGAGGTTCAGATTTCTATGCTGGATTGTAAAGGGAAAACTTGCAATTTGAAACATCGACTGCTATGGTCATTCGTCAAATTTATTTACTGCTTGATTGCAAGAGACTATCAGGTTATCTTTTTTTCACGGAAACAATGTCGGTACAGTGAAATTGAAACCTTGACAAAGTAACAAGATCATATTCTTTTACACATATTTTAATCGATCCTGACTATATATCTAGAACCTGAGCGAAGCGTTGGGTTTGGGGTAAAGCTTCGAGGTTAAATTGTTATTTCATTGACGGTGGCGAGTTTGTCTTGATAAGTGAGCTCCAAAAACATTATACTTCAAAACGTTTGGTTGAAGGCGTCTGGTATTTGACAGCTATTTTGTGCTCTACCTTTTAAACATGTCAAAACTCGATACAAGCGAGATATATGGAATTGGTAAGCACGATGAATCTCCAGCTTATTTCACAGACATGGCCCAATTGGAGGATGACCTACAGGATAAAATTATCTCTGCCAGAATGGAAAGCAAAAATCTCTATAAACAGATAGAGAAAGTGAAACTGAAGGTCCAGGACACGAACTTATTCAAAATGGCTCAGAACGTGCCCTCATTGGACAAGACTAAAATAAATATTAACCCATTAATCACACTGAAAGGTCATAATAATAAGATTGTAGATTTTAAGTGGAGCACAGACTCAAAGCATGTCCTAAGTGCTAGTCAGGATGGCTTTATGCTACTATGGAGCAGTGAATCAGGGCTGAAGGAAAATGCCATTCCATTGGATTCTCAATGGGTGCTTTCATGTGCCATCTCACCATCGGCTAACCTAGTTGCCAGTGCAGGACTTAATAACCACTGTACTGTGTACAAAGTTTCAAAAGAGAACAGAGTTCATCAAAATGTGATATCTATCTTTAAAGGGCATACTGGTTATATTTCAAGCATAGACTTCCTAGATGAATCTCATATACTGACAGCAAGTGGAGATCTTACTTGCGCGTTATGGGATATACCCAAAGCTAAGAGAGTGACAGAGTTTGCCGACCATCTTGGCGATGTCTTATCGTTAGCATTACCCAATAATCAAACAGAAAATAAGAACACGTTTGCTAGTTGTGGGTCTGATGGTTATGTTTATTTGTGGGACACTAGAACGGCAGGAAGTGTTCAGAGTTTTTTCGTAAGCAATTGCGATGTCAACACGGTCAAATTCTTTAAAGATGATTTTGATATTGTCACAGGAAGTGACGACGGTGTAATAAATATATTTGATATCAGAGCAGATTGTCACATTGCGAACTATAATTTAAATCATAGCACAAGGTCGAAAAAACTGGAAACTCCGACGTATAGCACCATGGAGATGGATTATAAACGATCGCATGGCACTCCAATAAATACACCTTCTGCGTCAAGCAATAGCTATCTCGACAATCAGGGTATCATTTCATTAGATTTTAGTGCGTCTGGGAGATTAATGTTTGCATGTTATACGGATATTGGATGTGTTGTTTGGGATGTACTGAAAGCAGAAGTTGTGGGGAAATTAGAAGGTCACGAAAATAGAATATCGGGAGTAAAAACGAGTCCTGATGGGTATGCAATTTGTACTGGTTCTTGGGATCACACACTAAGAACTTGGTCACCTTCATATCATTAATTGACAGATGGTGTCAGTCGATGATACTATATATAAGTTCTCCTAATTTTGGCACCTTATATCGATTATTTATATGTCAAACAAATGCCTTCAGTGTAGTGTTATATGTTGTTGTTGTTGTTGTTGTTGTTGCTTTTTCATGCGGGTATAGTTTAATTCACTCTATCAGATGGTCTTTTATTAAACTGGTCGATTTGCTGAAAGATCTTTTCTAAAAGATCTAAAGGAAATTGGCCAAAATACATGTATATCTTTTCCTTTCTTTCATGTGTGCTGATCTCATTAGCCACTGCAGGGTGGCTTAAAATAGTCTGTACAACCGTAGTTAATTCATCTACGTCTAAAGTAGGTATATTCCGTATAAACCTGCTGTTCGTTTGCAAAAATTTCAAATTGTCCTGTCCCACAACGGTATCGTCGGGGATATGTTGGTAATGTTGTGCAAGTCTTGCTCTTAATTCAGGGTCTCTGGTAGGCACTTCGATGCTATAGTTAGAGCCATAAGAATTTTCGTCGAATACCAGATCATGCTTGATAAGAATCTTACCACATTTACTAATGAGCTTCAAATAGATCTTAATGGTAAACTCCCCCCATCCATCTTCAATCAAAGTATATGGTGGGTCAGATAGCTTTCTTATCGGTTGTGCAAAAGACGCATGTAAATGGTAAGTACATGACTCGAATAAATTTGGAAGTTGTTCCTGTCCGTTTTCATCTAAAAGCATTAATTCGACTTGCCATCGCCTTATTGGTAGTTCTTCAGGAGTCTCTGGCTCTTGTAAGATGATCTGCTGTGTCTTAACTCGTATCTTCACTTCATGGGTGCCACTCATCGATTGATCAGGTTTGCACTATCTGTAGCTATCTCTTTATTTGTTAGTAAAACATGTTCTATTGATCAGTAACAACTGTGACAACATACGTGTAGTGTTTGCAATTTATCTGAATGAAGCGGGCCCGTTCACGCAGTGCATATCTGACAAAATACGAAAGGAGATGTTGATGCTAATAACGGCTAACTGTTAATACACACTATTACTCATATTCATTATAAATAGTTTTTATATGAGGGCCACCAAAAATAACCTTGGATTAAATATTAGTCTCGACGTATTGCCACAATTCCTTCAGCAAAGTTTCTGGTAAGCTAAATAAATCCATGGTAAACTCACCTTCTTCCACATTATTCGTTACATTCATCTCTGGGGTAGTATTCTCCATGACCATCTGTACTATGGCAACCAAATCGTCGTCCTTCAGTTTTGTCAATGCAAATGCTAGTTTTTCTATGTCTACATCCCCTTTCACTAGTGCTGTTGGTCCATTTGTCACATTTTTGGCCTTTTTCGGTTTTGGTTCTCCATTGACCACTTGTGCGCTCCCCGGAGTGGTACTACCAGTCTTTCTCTTGTTCGAATTGAGCACGCTTTCGTCTACGGGCCCGGTTTTCTCCAACTCAGCCAACAACAGAGGCCTTGTAGCGGTCACTGGTACCTGGATGGCTTGGTCGACGTGGTAACTCTCTTGCAAGAAATTCAAATCGTGAGTAATCTTGCCCTCACCTCCTTTCTCCAAATAGAAGAGACTGATATGTAGCGCAAACCCACCCCATCCTTGTTCTGTTATCGTGTATGGTTGATCTGTGAACGTACGGTTAGGGTTTGGAAACGTAGGATGTAGATGGTAAACTACTTTATCGAAGATCGTAGCAGGAACCTCGTTACCTTCTTGGTCTAGCAACATTATCTCCACAGTCCACTCTCTCATTGGGAACCCTTCAACAGGTTCAAGCTCCGTAAGAATATGCTGGGAGGTCTTTATCCTCACCGTCCTTTGGATAGTCTATTTGACAAATTTTGAGTTAGTACAATTGTTTCATGGATTCTATCACCTTTAGAATCAATTAAAGATTATAAGCATCACAACATACTGCTACCATAGTTAGATATCTCTGTGGTTCCCCTAACGGTTGCGGTTTTTAAACTTGCACCTCGTGTTAAACAACTCTTCTCACTGGCACGGTTATATAAATGTGCTTGCAAATGGGATTTCAGTTGAAAAGATTATCACTGAAATGTCAGCAGCACGTGCCAACGGGTCCTCAGCGTTACAGACACCACGAGCCATTGCAATGAGAGCTTACTGACCTCGCGGGTCCTGGGGGGGGGGGCGTTCTTGTAGTACTCATGTTATTAACTTTATATAGTCCATAATATAGATAGGGCCATTAAGGAAATTATCCATTTGGAATATTTCTTCAAGGTCGTAGAGCCATTTGACAATTCTGTCACGACAGTGATATTATTGCTGCCGGAGATCCATGTGCTAGGAGCATTCAATGGCACGGAGGGACTTCTTTTGGAATTTGACGTCGAGGTAGTCGTTTTCGTTAATGTCACATTGGTTAGAGGCACGTTCGTTGCCTCTGATGAACATGACGTGGAAGTAATTGTCACAGTGCTGCTGGGTTCTATTATAACGGAAGACAACTGAGCAATTGTGGTGTGGTTCAGCAGGGATGGGGTCCCCTTTGACGGTTGGTAGTCATAATGGCCCGCTACAAAGATGTCGACGTCGTCCTCGTCCTCGTCTTGTTCCTCCATTAAATCGTCTTCGAAAAATTCATCTTCGTCCTCATCTTCTAACTCATCAAACCCATCGTCTTCTTCGATGACATCTGGTATGTCAGTCTTGATTATTGATTTGAGAAGATGCTGCACTTCGGAGAATTTTGCATTTTTGGTTATTAAATTAATGTTACTATCATCGATGGGTTCAGAAAAGATTCCTTCTAGGATTCTGTTGAGCATTTGGTCGTAATCGTTGCCGTTAATAAATTTAGGGGACCCAGGTAAGTTTTCAAACATGATATTAGGAGATTTTGAAAGCTTTTGTATAGATTCTTCTGGTGTATTTTCGTAATCTACTGTTAAGATCATAGACTTTTTATTTGGGTGAAGTTTCTGTCTTCCCTCATAGTCGTTGTCCTCTGAAACAAATTTTAGAGAGTATCTGCTAGCCAATACAGTGACGATGCAGTAGCCAATAATAGCAGTGAAAATGGCTTGGTGCAACATGATAGTTTTGCAAGCAAAATTTTTATTTGATTATATTTCAAGTCTTTGGGAGAGTTTCTTACAGAGTATATTCAGATGGCTCATAATTATTTACAAGTTCATTTGCTTTTGTCCGATTTTATATGGATTTTTTTTTACAGTGACAGGTTTGACATTTTGCTTCCCACAGTTAGCGGGCTCAAGGGAGGTTTGCGACGCAATGACGCAAAAGAATATTTATATGGACAGTTTTTCATATGCTCCTAAGCTTGCGTTTTGTTGAAGCGTAAAGACAGTTGTTCCAAAATTAGACTCACAGGAGCGTTCCAATCCTTGGATAATTCCTTCAACTTGATTTTTTTCCGAAGTTGTTCAAAAGTAATATCCGGGTTCTCATTCTTTGCTTCATTGACCAACGTTAAGGTACGAGCTGACACTTCTTCTTCAGATGCTAGAGGTAATCTTTTAGAGAACTCTTGAATTATTACCGCCTCTTTCTCCTCTCTCAGCGCTAGATCTTTTCTGTTATTAGCGGTATACTCTTCGCTCGACTGATTTCTTTGCTTAATCATTTTATGAAAGATGTTGTGAAGTTTGAACTCATCGACTGGTACATCTCTCAATTCTATTTCCTTGTTTTTGATATTAGCGATCATTGTCTTGATGGCACATTTTCTAATTTCATCTTTGGCGATCATACTTTCCTTCAATCCAATTTTTAAATCTTTGACAATTGCCTCACAAGCGGCTGTCTGTACGGATCTGGTCAATTGCCTCCCTGCATGAAGGGAGGAACGATAACGTAAAGCAAACATTTTTTGGGCTTGCAGTAACTCTATAGTGAAAGGTTCAGTGTGCCCATAGGATGAGAACATAGTAACAAGTTATAATAAAATTTAAATAATACGGTTATATATGTATTCTTTTCGTACAACTCTATCTACTAGTTGAATTATCTACGCATATAATGGCAACGTATACGCACGTATTCTACACGAGATTATTAAAATAGGTTAGCATTTGCGTAGCCTTTCTATAACTTACAGTAGCGGAGATACTGTCATTTTTCACTCTCTTTCTCTAAGAAATCTGTCCACATTGAAACAAAACTTGATGTTTTGCTCACGCCATCTTTCTTACTTCCAGGGCTTTTAACACTGGAACTACTATTACTCCTTTTATTTGTAAACACCAGTCCGGCCTGTTGTTTTTGGTCTTCATCCCAATTTAGAATCTCGGCTAATAATTGAAGAACTTCAAATTTCCTGGTGTCAGCTCTTGGTATTGACACAAAGGATATTAATAAATTTGATATCAGTTCCTTATCCACACTTTCGGACTCGCTACTTTGCTTTAACATCCCTAGCGCATTTCGTAGGTGTTCATTGACTACGATATTTTCTTGCTTTAATTTCCCCAGTTCCAACGTTTGAGTCTTGATTTTTTCGTCCAAGCCATTTTTGTCGGCTAGCTCTTTCTCCAAAGACATGTGCTTTTCAACCATTTCATCTAGCTTCTCCTTTAGAGTGTGTTGGTTTTCATTTTCCTTTTCCAGTTGTATCATTAGGGATTTGATTTCCATATCCTTCTGCATTAAATCCTGCTTATATGTATCCCTTGTGGAAGTGACTTTGTTCTCCAATTCTTCCAATTTATGATTCAAGTCTTTATTTTCTTTAACTTTGGCCTCCATTGATTTGGTCAATTCGTTTTTCTCGTCGTTTAAATCTTTAAACTCTTGTTGACTAGTCCTTAGCAGTAACGATAGCTCATCGATCTCCAACTTCAATTTTTCAATATCTCCAAGAGCCTTTTTCGATTCTGACTCTTGAGCAGATGAGTATTTGTTCAATTCCGATTCGTAGTCCACCAACTCCTGTTTGTAATTAGCACACTGTGCACTTAGTTCATTAGTTTCTGTCTCCAGATTGGAGATTTCCTCCGTTAACACTTTGTTATTGTTCAACAACTCATCATGATCCTTGGTCAACGATTTGATCCGATCTTTTAGTTTGATGTTTTGCGACTCATATTCCTTTAATTGATCCTGTGCAAACTGCAATTCCTGTTGAGACTCCTTTATCTTGCTGAAAACAGTTTTCATTGACGAAATCCTATCCAATAATGCATTGTATTTCGATTCAAACTCGTCACGCTCTTCTCTCAATTTATTAATTTCTGTAGCGTCAGCAGGCGTAGCGGTCGCTTCACGTTCACTTGCAGCCTCTGTCTCATCTTGCTGTTTCTTCTCAGCGGTAGGGACTGGGGCACTAGTCTCGTTATTCCCACTACCTGCCGCTTGTATATCAGTGGTTTCCGGTTCCTTCGCTGTATCCTGAGCAGCCATATTGTCTTCTGTTGTATTAGATGCAGTCTCTGGAGTATCCACTTGAATGTCCACTGGTTTATTCTCTGGAACATCCGCTGGAGGGGCGGCCTCTACATTGTCATCACCCGGTGCAATAACTGGTTTCTTTACAACTGAATGCTTCTTCTTATTCTTAGCCATATTTCCTACAATCTTTCAGCGTGAACTCTACTAAAACCGTTACACAACACTACAGCAGTATGATTGGCTTCAGGCACATACATTAAAGCCAATGTACCCTTCGAAAGCAAATCTGAACCGTTGTCCTGAACACTACAGCTTAGGTTTGAAAATTCACGTGTGTTTTTTTTCCAAATCAGTTTAATGCAAACGAAACCAGTTCAGTAGGAATATAATATCGCCAATTTCAATACTAGGAGTTCTTGGTAGAGAGTCAACGCATTGCTCCATTGGTATCGAGATACGGTACAATGGTGAACATTACAGATTTTTTCGGTAAGAAATCTGGTTCTAATAAACCTGCTGTGAGTACGAAAAGAGCTGCTACTGCAGAGACAACCCGCACGGATGTGAAAAGAGCTCATACAAGGTCAGCGACGCAAGTTATTGATTTAGATGAGGATGATGAGGACCTATCATTAATTGAACTGGGGAGTCAATCGGAAAATACTAAACAACCTGCTAAAACAGTAAGAGAATCACCCCAGAAGAAAAAGAAAAGTCCTGTCAGCAAGCCAATTCCCGCACCGGGAGCCACTGAAAGCAGTACTGTCACAGTGAAAACTGATGAATCACCAATAGTAGCCTCGAAGAAGACTGCTCAGGACATTTTAGCGGACATTCCATCTGTAGATTTGAGTACAGTTCATGTAAAGGAGAATGCTAAATTTGAATTCAATGCTGCACGTAGCAACAATGGCAACTCTTCCGGAGATTTACCGCCAGATTTTCCTGAAGGAGCCCCAAATTGTTTGCTGGGGCTTACCATTGTGTTTACAGGTGTATTGCCAAATATGGAACGAACCGATGCTGAAAACTTGGCCAAAAAATACGGTGCTAAAGTGACTAAATCTATCTCAGGTAAGACGTCTGTAGTAGTGCTTGGTGAGGATGCCGGGCCTAAAAAAGTGGAGAAGATCAAGAGTTTAAAAGTAAAAGCCATTGATGAAGAAGGTTTCAAACAATTAATTTCTGGGATGCCAGCCGACGGAGGAGATGGTGAGGCTGCTGAAAAGGCCAGGCTGAAACGAGAGAAAGAGGAAGCTGATGTGTTAAAACAAGTACAACAAATGGCTAAAGAGGAAGAAAAGAAGAGTGCCAGTCTTAAAAAGAAAATAGCAGCAGGAGAAGAGGTTAAGAATGAAGAACATTTTTCTGATCAACATAATCTATGGACGGTGAAGTATGCACCAACATCATTGAGTCAAGTGTGTGGTAATAAGGCCAGTGTGACAAAGTTGAAAAACTGGTTAACTAATTGGGACATAAATAGACAAAGTGGGTTCAAAAACTCTGGTAGAGACGGTACTGGTATCTTTAGGACTGCAATGCTACATGGTCCTCCGGGAGTGGGGAAAACCACTGCTGCCCACTTAGTAGCTAAAGAGTTGGGATACGACATATTAGAACAGAATGCATCTGATGTGAGGTCAAAGACCTTACTGAATGCAGGTGTCAAGAATGCTCTTGATAACATGTCTGTGGTCGGGTTTTTCAAATCTAGAGAGAACGGTGACGACTTAAACGGTAAAAAATTTGTGATAATCATGGATGAAGTAGACGGTATGAGTGGTGGTGATAGAGGTGGTGTCGGACAATTAGCTGCATTCTGTCGTAAGACTTCCACACCAATGATATTAATTTGCAATGAACGTAACTTACCCAAGATGAGGCCTTTCGATAGAGTGTGTTTAGATATACCATTCAGAAGGCCTGATGCTAACAGTATTAAGGCTAGACTAATGACGATAGCTATCCGGGAAGGGTTTAAACTGGATCCGACGGTTGTGGATCGTCTTGTTCAAATCACCAGGGGTGATATAAGACAAATCATCAACTTGCTATCTACCATCTCTGTGTCCACCAAAACAATTAACCATGAAAACATTGAGAAGATTGCCAAAAGTTGGGAAAAAAATGTAGCATTGAAACCGTTTGATATCACGTATAAATTACTAGATGGTAAGATCTATACTGATATGGGGTCAAACACGTTTACATTGAATGATAAGATTGCATTATATTTTGATGATTTTGATTTTGCACCATTAATGATACAAGAGAACTACATTAATTGTAAACCTTCTAACTTACCTAAAGGCGTCTCTCACTTACAAGCAGTAGCATCTGCTGCTGATAGTATATCACAAGGTGATTTGGTGGAAAAAAAAATCCGTAGTAGCGAGCAACTATGGGGGCTTTTACCTTTACATGCGGTGATGTCCTCTGTTCGACCTTGTTCCAAGGTGGCAGGGTTTATGACGGGTCGTATAAACTTCTCCAGTTGGTTAGGCCAAAACTCAAAGGCTGGAAAATATTATAGATTATTGCAAGAAATACAGTACCACACAAGATTGAGCACATCCACGGATAAACTAGGATTAAGATTAGAGTATTTACCCACATTCAAGAATAGGCTATTAATGCCCATCTTGAAAGAAGGAGCAGAGGGTATAGACCCTGTAATCAAAATGATGGACGAATACTATTTAACTAAAGAGGATTGGGATGTGATAATGGATTTCATGGTTGGACCAGACAAAACTGAAGCTCTCTTGAAGAAAATCCCTACCGCTGTGAAAAGCGGATTTACTAGGAAATATAATAGCATGACTCACCCTGTAGCCATTTATAGAACTGGTACCACAGTAGGTACTGGTGGTGTGAAGAGTGTACCCGATTTTGAGGATATCGTTGATGCTGACGCTACCGCAGCTGCAGGTGAAGATGAAGAATCTACAGAAGCTGATGATATCAAGAAAGATAAGCTCATAAAACAAAAGAGTAGGCCAACCAAGAGAAAGAAGGCTGCAACGAAGGCTGCACCAAAGAAAAGAAAACTCCAGACCAAAGACTAAAAATGATTATATTTATTTTGCTTTGTTGGCATTAAGCTAGATGCAATATCTATATAAGGTCGATGCATGTTCCTAAGCAGTAATAGGATCTCTAAGAGTAAACATAATTATAAACATCATCAAAAGTATCATTAAAGTTAGAGATGGAAACAATAAGATCCGGGTTTTATCTAGTGGAATTCGTGACGTCTTAGCACGGCCTTTTGCCATTGACCTATAATAATAGTATTTCCCCAGTTCTTCGTCACTGTACTGTCTCTCTAAGTCAACAAACGTCAACCCTGCTCTATCGTTACTGATATTGGCATCGGACCTACAGTAGTTACAATAAGCGGATTTAAATAATTTTTGGTAATTGAGAAATGAGTTTACAGGAAGCAGCTTTTCCATACCGACATACACTTATAAAGAAGACTATATTTCCCCACCGAGACTGTCTGTTATATTAGGAAACTATAGCCCATCATAACCTAAGTTTCCCTTTATACAATGGCGATATATAATAAATGTCTGTGACAGAGTGTATTACCACTCTGACGCAGCCACCGAACGACATTTCCAGGGACAACTCTGATTATATGTGACTCTGAAAACTTAATACAGTATATCAGGGTCGTTATATAATACGATCTAGGGTCCTTTCCATAAAAGTCGCTCTACAAGTGAAATCGAGGCTTATTATGACTTAAGACCCTCTTCGTGATGGTTTACAGATCTCAGACCCCTCACCAAACAAGGCAAAAGCGTTACATCAAAACAAGCAGATATGAAGCTTATATACAACTCTAAGCCTCTTCTGACTAAGTATGCTTCGGGAAGGCTTATATGAAATGTGTTGAAGAGGGCAACTGGTAAATGGGGGCTTTTGACAGTTTACACATCCATCTCAAGTATAAGCGTATATAAAGATGTTTTAACAGCCAGAAAAGTTGTGAGTAACTGCATAAGGTACCATAGTTGTCTTGTAGGTTCCCTTTGAGTGCTTAGCTGTTGTCTTTATTTGTTCTCTGTCAGTCATAGCTTCAACTCATAGGAACTCTTTAATTTGTCATTTATAAGGGTTCTTCTCACTATTTAGCCACAAATTATCGTTTTACCACTACAATATTGCGAAGCACACTACTAAAGCAAACAATAACACCGCCGCCTCTAAGTCGTTAAGCATGTCACAACTTCCCAAGACGCAAATTTTGATTACAGGGATCCCAAAGGACAGGTTCCAAGGGAAGTGGTGCTCCAATTTACAATCCCAGTTATTTGAACATGACTTTAATGTTCTCAAGTCTAAGCTCTTATATTTCACTCCATTACCCTTTCTAAACAGAATTGTTATCATCCTAGAGGATGAATCTAGTGCGTTGCAGATTTTCGAGCATTTACAAGCCAAGTTTGCCGAGTCTGAACCGGATCTGAAATTGTACCTATCAGAATCTCTGCTAGGCATAAGGTCCAAATCGTTTGATTTGAATATTCCTCAAGAGGCTAATTTTGACCAGACATCTAATCCATTCTTACAGAACCGTTTGGAGAAACCTCTATTGGCTTTAGACACCAACCCCTTGAAGACTGGGATAAGCTTACCTTCGTTAACCTTGGGTTCTCCCTCGCTGTCCCCAGATAGGTCGTCGGTAGAATCTCCAACACTACTGAAATTTTCGAAAGAGGAACAGCCGCATTACTACCAAGAGCCCTTGCCGAACAATAAGAGTCATGAGTCCATCCAATCCGAATCGTCGAATTCCACAACTTATTTATTTGATCCAAGGCAGAACTCCACGGATGAGAAAGGTAACAAAGTAGCTCCTCCCATAGCAAGCAGTCCCAGGAGCCCCACAATTACATTAGATGAATTTATTAGATAACTCAATTGGCAGAGCCTTAAGGACTACGCTTATATACTCAAAAAACCTATACATATGTGTTTGTGTGTCATAAAGTCTTCTCGATCGTTTCATGGTTTTCAGGATCATCGATATCCAAATCATTCAAACGTTTATTATGGAACTCGTCTATCGTCGCTAATGAAGAGTACTCGAACGTCTTCACCTCGGGACAATTTCTTCTCACCAAATTATAAATGACACTCCCTGGACCCATACAAATAGCCATTTTCAAGTCCTTTATATTATTTACCGTGTCATAGCAATGAGTGAATTGTACCGTATTACTACTGCACCTAACAAACCTTTCAATAGCGTGGTGCACATATGTAGAGATTCGCCCATCTAAATTCCCAATTATTGGGTATTTCAATAGCGTCGTAGTATGCGTATGGTTCAACTTCAAGATATCCCAAATGTAGTCGTACAATGGTTCCTGAATAGGTCCCAAGACAGTCTTGTTGTGGAAGGCCAAGTTGTTTGGATTGGCCAACTCGGTGATTCTTAACTCCGGGAACCGTGTTTGGCATTCAATCCTTAATTTCTCCAAATCGTCAACTAGCCCTGTCACGACGCACTGTTTGATCGAGTTAACGTTGGCAACAGCCACTGTTGGAGCGGTACTCTTCAATACTTGTAACAGCCTGCCGACTTGGATGGGCAGGTTATTGGCTCGTGGCGATGACAAAGCCCACATCTCAAACCTTGACGAATGATTAGATTTCTTATGTGCCAATCTGTATTTGGCCGTGTATTTCACCATCAGTTCGTTCCTATAGTTAGCAATGTCAAACAGATCCTTCAAAGTGAATAAACCATTCAACTGCAAGCATGTCAACTCACCCAAAGAATGGCCCAGTAAGATCTGGTTTTTGTTTTGAAGCTCATCAGTAGACAATTCTTGATACAGTTGGTAGAAAAACTTGGAACAAACGGCGATACTGCCGGGAGACGACGGGTTGGTCATCATAAACTCAAACAACTCCTGACTCTTGGGCCCATTCTTACTCAAAATCGTTTGGAACTCCTTCTGTTTATTTCTCAACACTGCCTTAATCGCGGGGATACCGATCGGTGTACCTTGACCGGGGAACGTCAGCAGCTTCATTAAACTAGCACGCTACGGGAAGGACTACAATGTGAATACCTTATAACAAACGTGTCTTATAGATGCCGAGGTGCCTTTCAATGTCATCAGCATGCCACGATGCGGTGAGAGGAAGATGTAAGAAGTACGAATAAATTATCAATGTTGGTGAAGATACGATAAGAAAAAATGGGCTCCGGATTGGCCAACGGCTACAGAAAGGATAAGAGGTTCAATGGGGTTTGTATGTTCTACCAGCCCTTGTGCAAATGTAGTGAGTTTATGTACTAGAAAGTATGTAAATTCGGTATTTGAACAAAAGGGCATTAAGATGAACAGAATTGGTCTCTCCGATGGACTTGACGCTGATTGACTCACATAGACACTGAGCCCAGCAACACGGTTTTATAGTCCTGGATGAATTAATCCGCACGATTAATGATATGGTATTTCGAAATGGGAACAAAAGTTGGAATGTCAAAAGTGAAGGTTAAAAACAATGAAAAGTTTTCGCATTTGCTCTCCTTATATAGTGGTGCCCTGTGCAAGCTGTTTTGAAGTAGCATGCAAACTTTTGAACAAATGGAGACGTTGAAGCTGGCGTTGTGTACAGAGTTATGAGTGAGATAGTCGACGGTGATCAGCCGCCTGTGTCAAAGAGCATCAAAGTCATCTTTTCAGAGGACAGGGTCACGCCCTTGACGTTAGACATTTCCCATGTGAGCCCCTCAGAGGTGACTACGAAATGGTTGCGAGGGATGGTTAGGACGCTGCGTAGCGAGCATGCTGCTGGTAGGACGTTACGGTTTGTGAAAGGCGGAGAGATCGTTGGTGGCTCGTTGTTCCAAACCAAATTAAACGAGTTCTTGCAATCGAATGGCCAGTTCATGTTTCTGCATTGTATCATTGGTGTTGAGCATTACAATGACCCTGCAGAGTTACTGGAGCAAGATTTGAGAGACGACTCTGGGGCCAACGGTTCTAATTTGCCCTCTGGTGACGACTCCCAGATGGGGGTTATTGGGTTTGATCGATTACGAACGCTTGGATTTTCCGATGAGGAGATCCAGTTACTAAGAGCACAGTTTCAAGCCGCCAACGGGGACCGACTCGAAACCAACGACGCGGAGAGCGGCAGCGAGCAAGGTGCGGGGGCCGCGGATACCCGTGAATTAGAAGAGCAATGGATGGAGACGAACGTCCAGGAGGACGCCGAGAGGTTCAACTCGGTTCCGATTGCCAATTTCAAACATAACAAGGACTTACTCATCGGGATGAGTGTCGGGTTCTGTTTCGGTGTCTTTTCGCTCGTGTTGATGAAGTTTGACGGATTGTTCAACAAGAGACAGAAGATGGCCATGGTAGCAGGCATTTTCGCCAACGTGTTTTTCTGTTTCATAAGAGGTACTTAAAGGTATGTATGATTTATACAGAGATGCTCAATGACGGATAAGCAAGTAGGCGTTGTCCTGTTTCAAATTGTTCAAGGACCTGTATGTCCCTTCCAACCTCATTAACAACCCACCAAATGAATAGTACACAGCGATGATATCCTTAGTGACTTCTTCAAAACGGTACGCAGTGCCGTGCATCACGTAGTCGTAATCGTCAGCAAGAGATCTCTCACCCGCCTGAGGGGGCCTCCAACTCGCCATTGCCGTCGCGTTCTGGCCCTCCTGCAATTCTTCAGAAAGAGACGACGCCAACGTCACGGTCAACTGGTCGTTCTGTGCCACTGGGAACAGGTCCACATTGATATCCACGGTCAAACGGCACTGTTCTTGCGTTGTAGAGTTGGCCTCAATTCTGGCCACTTTGTTGTACCGGCCGGGATCCACTTCGCTCACGGTGAACACATCGTCAAACAGAGTGTTGGACATTGCAAAACACCACGTTTACCTCGAGACCTCGACCTCCAAAACTAACAAATACTCACCGTTTGTGAACATTGTCTCTACATAACTCATCGGCCGTCCTTCTTACAGGCTTGAAAAATTTGCCCATCACTAGCCACGGGCGGCAAGATTACTGCTGGCCCGTTCCTTGAAGCACCAGACAGCTCCGGTGAGTGCTAATGCTATATCTATGTATGTACGACCCCCCATGTGGCTTCAATGCAGCTGCGTGGCCGTCCGCTTGGTCTTGTAATCCTTGATGGCGGCCTTGATAGCGTCCTCCGCAAGCATCGAGCAATGCAGCTTCACTGGCGGAAGCGACAGCTCCCGGGCAATCTCCGTGTTCTTGATCTTCGAGGCGTCGTCTAGCGACATCCCCCGTACCAGCTCGGTCATGTACGAACTCGACGCAATCGCAGACCCACACCCAAAAGTCTTGAACTTCACGTCCTCGATGATCCCCGTCGACTCGTTCACTTTGATCTGCAACTTGATAACGTCTCCACACGCTGGAGCACCGACGATCCCTGTTCCTACATCCGTGGCCTTCTTGTCCAAAGAACCGACATTCCTCGGATTCGTGTAATGTTCGATAACTTTCGAATGGTACTGGCGTATTATAGACCGAGGCAACCTGAGCGATTGGACGGTGTAACGTAGCATATTAGTCATAAAAGGTGGTGCTTATCGAAGCGTGCGCTGTGCGGTGGGGTGGGGCGTCTGGGCGTGTGCTTACGTACCGCTTGTTGCGTCAGCAACCACTGGCTGTTATATAATCCCTGCGCGCTACGGAGGGCGAAACGGAGCACCGGAGATTACAGATTGCTACCTGGAGGAACGGAAATCTCACGTGAGCCTCGTCTGGCTCACGTGCCTGGCACGTGGTGCAAAAGCTCAGCGTGCGGGTAGCCCTAAGGCCGGTGACCTAGCGCGGTGACCTAGGGCACGCCCGCATGGTGCAATGGCAATGGCGACGACGGCTACGGCTACGGCTCCTCCCTGCGCTTACTGCGATACCGTGGGGGGCAGAACTCTGTCGAGAACTCTGTCGCCCCGCGAGTGTCTTAGTAATGCGCTTACGCAACGTTACGTGCTTTCGGCGAGATCTGCCTCTGGAGATGCACCGGAGAACGCTGTAAAGTCGCCGAGAGCAGGCCATGTAAAGGCGTGCGTCCGGTAGATACTGGCAGCAGACAGGTGGTTTAAGCTTTACTGCAAGAAGACGTGGAAGATAGGGTGAATATGCCGCAAGTGTCGGACGATTCTTTGTTCGAGAGGCCAGTGGATATAAAATGGGAGGGGTCATTTGGCTCTGGGACCGGATCAGGATCTGGGCGTGTGGAGGAAGAAGGTGTACCATAGTCGGGATTGTACGTATGTTGGAGTCTGGTCTTACTGTGGACTGGTTGTACAGAGGTAAGAAACGGGCCACTGGCGTGGCCCGTCGATCGTCGGAGCAAAGTTTTGTGCACGATAGCGCGCACGATTCCGCGCCAGTGAGTCGCCATGTGAACCGTGAAGAAGAGGCCAGCGCGGCACAGTTGGCGAGTAGGAGGGCGATGTCGTTTGAAGATTCGAAGAAAGTCGCCGCTCAGCGGGCTCAATTGAACCCATTGACGTCGAAGGGGAGAGGGCGGGCTGGACCCTCCGTCGGAGATCCGAAATTCCATTTGCCGCTGGTGAACAGTGCAGAGCTGAACGGTGCGTCGCAAGATGTGCCACACCAGCCTGGGCCGCAGTCGACGAACAATTCAAACGTCTCTTTGGATTACTTGCCGTCGTCAATGGACTCCGTGGAGAAATTGTCATGCAAGACTGTTCGGTTTGCTGTGGACAAATTGGAGAAAGAACCTGCGCAGTTGCTGCCCTCTAGCCGTCCCAGGCGTGGTAATATCTTGGTCCCACAGGATATGATCAATGATACACCCGATATCTCTTTGGGGATAGGCGACGAACCCGCTCGGATGAATCACGTTCCAAGGTACTCGAAGCACTCTAGAGAGTATAGGATGGCCTCTGAACTGTACATGAGAAGGTTTGCCCACTCCGAGTTGCATTTAAGAGAAGCCCATTTGACTGCAGAGCGGATTGCCAAACATGTGGCATCATTCAGGTCATCGCCTTCGTCTACCAGGTTAAAGAAGGCCTTCCACACTTCTGCTAAGCAAGACAGGGGTTCCACGAGCAGTGACACTGAAGACGAGGACCATTTGATGAAACCTGTCAATGTGGTGTCTAAGGCCTCTACTTTCCAGATTGAAAAACAGTCTCTGTCCATGAAGAACTCTAAGCCCCGAGACGATTTACAAGAACATTATGACACAAATTTGACTTTAGCTCAGATATACACTCGGTGTTGTCATCTGCGGGAGATCATGCCGATTCCTTCCACTTTGTCACAATTAAATGACAAGAGCTCTCCCTTAACCGCAATACGTTTTCTAAACGCTCATCCAACATTGGTTGACATATTATCCTTCTGTGATTTTATCTCAATTGTCCCCGTTTATGAAATCTACTTCGATAACGTTCCCTTGACGGCTAAGATGTTAAAGGTCATATTCACGTCATTGAGCCATTGTAACGTACTAAACAAACTGTCATTGAGAAATGTCACGCTCAATAAAGCAATTTGGAAATACCTTTGCAAATTCTTATTAGAAAATCGGTCTATACGGAAACTTGACCTGTCTCAAACTAGAGTGGTCTCCAACTCAATGATTTCTGGGTACAGACATGATATGGATTGGGAGTTGTTGCAACAAACTTTGGTAAAGAGAAGTGGTAAACCTTTGCAAGAGCTGTTACTCAATGGTGTGAAAATTAGTAGAATCCCCTTTGAAGTCTTTACTGGCTTGTTAGAAACTATCGGCGAAAAATTCCTACAATATTGTTTCCAGAGATCCAATCGGGCTTTGAATGAAGGCATTAGAATTGGATTGGCAGCCACTGACATTGGTAATTATTCAGAATTGCTCTCATACATCTTGGAATGGGTGTCGAGATTTGACGTAGAGGGGATAGATTTAGCGTTTGTGAACCTGGAAGAGAACATCCATATCGTAAATGAATCTATTACTCTTTATGACTTCCCAAAATTGAAATATTTGACATTAAAAGACAGTGGGGTCAGTGACGCTACACAAATATCTACATTGTTGAAGAGTCTCTCGAGTTTACCTTGTTTGCGATACTTGGACTTAAGTGATTTGAGACAACTGTTCCCTCACATTATCCCAATTTTAAACGCATATTTGCCCAAGTTCCCTGTTTTAGAAAGAATACACTTGGATAACAATAATTTCAATTTTGCGCAGATGACTATGGTATGTGACGTCCTATTGAAATGCAGAAATGTCACGTATGTGTCGTTATTAAATCAAAGTGAAGAACTGGACATTAAGGAAAATGTTGACTCCGCTTCGATCGACCCGTTGCGTTCACAGCGTAAGTCCTGTTGGAGCTCTCTATACACCTTAGTTAATGACAATACTCGCATATCAGCGTTGGACATCAATTGTAAAAGCATACCCGAGGAAATGTATGCAAAGATTCAAGGATGTTTGATAAGGAACTTGAAATCGAATATGAGCTCGAATTTCAAACAAGATGAAAATAGTTTCCATGAAGCCTTAATATACGGTGCTACTTTATTGACAGAGAATGCAGATGAAATTCTTACAAGTTTAGCTGAGAGCAACACAACCGACAACATACTACTCAACCCCAAGAAGCAATTCATCCTAAAGAGTTACTTGGAAAAATTGGACAAGACAGTAGCCAAATTACAAAAATCAATTAACGCTTTGTTTGAGAGAAGAAAGAAAGACACACTTACTTTAGATGATCAAGAAGAACTGGTGAGGTTATTACTACTTGAAAGAAACCTAATGAATATATTTGAAATTATGATATCAGACCCCAAAGTGAGGCAATTTATCACCCTTAATAGCAATAGGCCCGCAGAGGAAGGAGACAGTAATAAGGACTTTGACAATAGACCGTATTTGCAACACATTGATTTCTCCAAGATTTTCAGCGGAGCTTTGGAATCAAATTGTCATCCATCATCACTAAATGTTACGAGCGTTAAATCAGTGGGGAACACACCCGAGCTATCAACTAGAGAATCAACCACATCACTGCACGGGAAAATACAAGAACAAGAAGAAGGTGAATTGCATAAATGGGGGGTCTTCGTGGAGAATCAGAAAATTGCGATTGAAAACACTGATGTAGAACGTTTCTCGGACGAAGAACTAATTAACACGAACTCGTTCCAGGAAAATGACTATATTACATTCAAAGCTCTAAATGACGATGAAAGCTCTGAGGATAGTTCAATTCCCAAGATGGATAATTTCTTGCTGAAACTACCCACTGGTGAGCAATTAAGAAAAGCAATTCTAGAGACTAAAGGTATCAATTCGATAGATGATTTGATTAAAAACGTGAAAATTAATGAGAACGAACTGGAGTCAATATATAGAATGGCAGTAGAGGAGGATACCGATGATAATGAATCCGCTACAAAACCACTAGTAGTTTTCCAAGGCATCACAGACGTTGAAGATACCCCTGCTGTAAATACAAACAAGGTACAAGAAAAATACGATACCATATTAAACAAGTTTGCTTTAAATCGTGAATCCCAGACGTTACATATATAGCAATTGTAGTAAGCACATCTTAATCATAAGATAATAATTTTTAGAAAAATAGTTCATAATAGCACGTTTTTTTGTTTTTGATACCTGTTAGTCGCTCGACTTCACAATTGGAATGGGTCTACTGTTCCAATGTTCATGGCCCTGAACATTACAGCATTTGGGAGCCCTGATATTTCCATATGTGCACGTGACTGTGACATTTTGAATTCATATCAGACAGGACATTATCCAGTGGCTGAGACCGCCAGACATATGTGGACTTGGTTTATAATGTTTAATAAAGAGCAATATAATCTAAAGCTACAAAAAGAGACTCAGTAATTTGGATCAACTGCGAGCCAATTCTGAATTACCAAGAAAAATAATTTCATAATATAAACCATAAAAAGATGATAAATTGTAATCGTGTACCCTGTACTGCTGTGACTGCATTAGATACTTTTATCCCTTGGTTTGATATGAAACGACACTATGTGACACTATGCGACACTTATTTTATGTTTTGGAACTCTGGAAGATTCCATAAAGCTAAAGAGTATTATAAGGAGCCCGAAATCATATTAAACGGTAACGTGATGAAATGTGCCATCGTCGTTTAAGAACAGGGGTAGGATGCTTAAGCAATGGTTCATATATGTTGGATACTTGGATGTATACTATTCATGTATTCTCCATTGATTAATTAGCTATTTCCCGTGTTGAACAACCCTAGAGTTAGGAGATTAATTCGAGGAAGCAAATTCGGCTTATAACTGCTATGTCCATGAAAGAAACGTCAAACAAACCCGGTGATTACCACCACATTTCTACTCTTAAACCCAAGTTTTCGGCTAGAGTAGATCCCTCACTTCATTATACCAAGAAATTAACTTTTAGAAGTGAGATCACTCCTAATAAGACTACGAATGCCTTGGGTGCCAGTTTACTTTACTCTCAAGGCAGTGACATTTACGACCTACCATTCAATCTACCATTAGACTCTTTCTACCAGGCAAAAAACGTGCGTGTCCATTCTGAAGAGAAGACTCAAAGTATTGATGATGCTTTCAATGATTTGAAAGAAGTACCATTAACTCCCACTTGGGTTTATTCCGGGGAGACTGTCGCTAAGATGACTTATTTAGACCACAGCCATAACGATAGCTCTCTTATTGCTATGTCTAAGAATGGGTCCCTGGCATGGTTTAAAGATGGTGTGAAAGTTCCTATTCACATTGTACAAGAGATGATGGGCCCTATGACGAGTTTTGCATCTATCCATTCTCACACGAGACCTCATAACTTAGCGATCGCCGACTTCTCTTTATCTGAGAATTTAGAAACGCTAGTGAAGGCCCATAGCAACGGAACCGAAGAGCACAGTATATTGAAATATATCGACAATTCTGGGAGACCCGGTGAGGTTTTGCGGACGATCAAGGTGCCCGGTACCACTGTGACACACTCGGTGAGATTCTTCAATAATTATTTCTTTGGTGCTTGCTCTGACGATAACACGATTAGGTTCTACGACACTAGGGCTAAGAACGAGCATTTATTTGTTATGAAGGTGCCCACAGACGGAACTTTAATATCATTCGACACATCCCAAATCACCAATGAACTATTTTTGACAGGTTCTTCGCGTGGTTCCCTGAAGCTATGGGATGTTCGGGCAGTAGAGGCCGAAACTCTTGACTTCTCAAGTCGTCAAAACGGTCAGGACCCTATCCACCACGAGTTGGCGGCTTTGAGCCATGCCGGAAATGACCCCGTAGTCGACGTGCAATTTTCCAAGACGTCTTCTTCGGAGTTTTTATCTGTAGGGCAATCAGGCAATATTTACCATTGGGATACTACGCCTATCTTTTCTAGTCTCGACGATGATAACGAGGATGAAAGTTTGGCATTGTCACCACAACAGACCCGAGAACAGTGTCTAAGTTTCTTCCACTCGGCCAATGAGAAAAAGAATAGCGATCCTGCTTACACCGTTGCTTGGCACCCGGTTATTGACAATTTTGTGGGTACAGTAGAAGCAGATGGCTCAATATCTGTTTACAGACCAGTCAACAAGCAGTAGACATACAAAGTCCGTGCCAGTTTAGCACATTCTCGGTGACCTACACCGCTCTGTATGGACCGTTTTTCAGCAAGACTCTTCACAAGAAAGATGATTGACCTCGTCAGTCCTATATACAAACTTGGGATCCGCCCCAAGGAACTCCTATTTATTCAGATATAAATCATACATCACATTTCAATACATTCGCTAACTTAATCGAATCATTTATTTAAACAAGATTTACTAGAAAAACCGACTAATTCGCATATCGTGTTAATAACATACAGCTCCGGACTTCAACTCGCTGCTCCTAGTTGCTTTTTGCTGTCGCTACCATCTGTTATTAGGTGGGTCCATTGATAAACAATCTGTACTTTGGTCAAGGACTATCTGTCCATTACATTAGACAAGTTTTTAGATCAAAAATTGTGGATACCTCTTTTAGTACAAGAAGTGCTGATAAAGACAGACTCATTAACCACAGCTTAGAACTATTTTGTTCGTAATTGTGATTGCTTTGGAATAAGACGATCTTTAGCTCATTATTAGCATGGCTCATCTATTCCGTCCTCCAGATTCTACAAGATTTAGCAATTCAAAGACACCAAAGCTTAAATTGCCGACGCTAAACAATGACAGTGAGAGATCATATGGGAACTTTGTTGCCGTACCAGGGCCCTATGGTAAGCCACATATAAGGCCACAAAGTGTCGTTCCTGAATCCGCTCAACAAATTCCAATATTGCCCGCTGGTTCCAAGTCGGCGGGCTCTGACGGGAGGAGAAGGCCTACCCCACCTAAACTGCCTGCTCTCAATGTAAGTAACCTCTCTTTGTCGTCATCTAAACCTCAGATAAACAAATTATCTACAGATTTAAACTCATTATCCATATCTGATGAGAAGAGCCAAAATATTACAAACTCTAATCCATCTGAGAACATAGGTTCTCCTGATTCGTACATTTCTAATTTCATATCAGACTATCAAAACTCGGGTAGTAGTAATGCAAGCCCATTACGATCGGAATGTACTACAGTGGACCCACTTTGTGCAAATCCAAAGAAAGATTCACATGCCCTTCATACAGAAGTCGAGGTGCAGAAATCTTTGATGAAAGATGTAGACCAATTAAGTGAAGAGAATTGGAATTATGAACATTTGAAAGATCGAATAATCACTTTAGGAGTACTTGGTGAAGGTGCCGGTGGGTCCGTGGCTAAATGCAGATTAAAGAACGGGTCCAAAATATTTGCTTTGAAAACCATTAATACATTGAACAGTGATGAAGAGTTTCAAAAACAAATATTAAGAGAGTTGCAATTCAATAAAAGCTTTAAATCGAGTTACATAGTCAGGTACTATGGAATGTTTGCAGACGTGTCCAACTCTTCGATATATATAGCCATGGAATACATGGTAGGACGTTCATTAGACGCTGTTTACAAAAATTTGTTATCCAAGGGTGGCCGAATTAGTGAGAAAGTGTTGGGAAAGATAAGTGAAAGCGTATTAAGAGGATTGTCGTATTTGCATGAGAAGAAGGTTATTCATAGGGATATAAAACCACAGAACATCTTATTAAACGAACTAGGGGAAGTAAAACTTTGTGATTTTGGTGTCAGTGGTGAAGCAGTGAACTCATTAGCCACTACATTTACAGGGACTTCATTTTATATGGCTCCAGAGAGAATCCAGGGACAGCCATACAGTGTGACGTGTGACGTATGGTCCCTTGGTTTAACCATCCTAGAGGTGGCCCAAGCGAAATTTCCATTTGGAACAGATAAAATGACTGCCAATATAGCGCCCATCGAGTTACTGACTTTAATATTAACGTTTACTCCTCGATTACACGACGAGAAAGAATTAAATATTTCTTGGAGCAAAGCATTCAGGTCATTTATAGATTACTGTCTAAGGAAAGACCCTCGTGAGAGACCTTCCCCGCGTCAAATGATCAATCACCCATGGGTAGAAGGTCAAATTAAGCGGAAGGTAGATATGGCGAAATTCATTAGAAGATGCTGGGAGGACTAATATTTAATACCAATTCCTCTCTTATAAAAGTATCGAAAGACTCTAGCGCCCACAATATATATATATACTTATATACACTTGTCATTGGTTACTATACAAAATCCCTTTCAGGCTTGCAATTTCATTGCAATTGCAAATAAAATAATGAATTATTTCATTATTTGCTTCTTACAGCTTAACGTCGACGTTGCGAACTATTATTGTTCGACAAATTGCCAATTGAATTGTGACTACTGCGTGTCATGAATGCATTGTTATCAGTTAAGCAATGGGGGCTGTATACCAGGATCAGTCGAACTAATGTTGCGTGGACTCGAGGTATTCATATCCTAGGAGACTTGTCACCACCTATTGGCTCGACAAAGAACGCCAAACGTGTGGGTCGTGGTCCCTCTAGTGGTCATGGTAAGACTTCGGGCCGTGGTCAGAAGGGTCAGAAAGCTAGAAGCAGTGTCAAACCGTGGTTTGAAGGTGGTCAGACCCCGATACATAAGCTGTTCCCAAAGCTTGGGTTTAAAAACGTCTTAGCCAGACCATTAGTACCAATAAATTTGCAAAAGATTGTATATATGCATCAAATTGGTAGAATCGATCTGGAAGACGGTGAAGTGTTAACCATGAAGAAGATGAGAGAACATGGGATTTTAAATAGTGACCCCAAGTACGGAGTTAAACTTTTAGCCAAAGGCCAATTCAATTACGACTTGCCCTGGAAAATCGAAGCATCTGCTGCTTCCACGAAGGCCATAAAGGCCATTGAGAAAGCAGGAGGCTCGTTCACAGCGCGCTATTTCAATAGTCTCAGCCTAAAAGCACATTTGAAACCAGAATGGTTTTTAACCAAGAGAGGCAGATTACCTTTACCTGCAAGACCTATAAAACGGAAGGATGTTGAATATTACAGTAATCCAGACAAGAGAGGTTACTTGGTGACAGAGAACGATCCATACTTCATCAAGATCGAACAAGCTCAGAAGGAACGTAAGGATAGTCACAAGAAAAAAATTGTCGCCATGAGCCGTTTGGAAGCTCAGTTGAGAGACGCCTCCTTAGACCCCCATGTATTTATTAATGATTCCAAAATAATGGCTGCACATTGATAATGCCCAGCCTTTCATACCTTGCACATATAAAGAATTTAATAATACACTTGGATGTATGTAGATCCATACATATATAGTTTTATGATTCCACCCTTTTATTGCTGTAATCATAAGGTGAAACCACCAAACCTTTATTTTTCCTTGCACCTCTGAACAGAAGCTCGAGGATATCTATCAACTCTTGTTTGTCATCAATCGTAAAATTGAGTTTATTGTTGTTACCAGTGCCCAAGTCGATCATCAGATGCTTGTTACGATAGAAAAACATCAAACACATCGGGTCAGTCAATTCGTACATTTCGTTGAAGTCGGTTACTCTAGTCGTGTCACAGTAGTAAATCACTGCAAAGTTACGCACCGTACTGGCGATGGACTCCAGTAACTCGTCCATCAACATTGTATCGGCATGATGAGTTTCACCGAACCGTATCACTACTAACCGATCTTGTTCAGTGACAATAGCTTGGTCTACATGCCACCCACTCGGCAGATCATATATCCATTGCTTGCTCATTCGGTATACACAACTGCTACAGCTTAGAGTGTTAGTAGCTTGCTTGGAAATTTTTCAATATCGATGGACTTTTTATAAATTTGAAGGATAATAAGCTGGTCGATGAAGGAGCCAATATCAGACTTCTCTGAGAGGATTGAGCAACAAAAACACTTCACAACTATCTCCTACCTGTCCTAGTGGAATCGATTAACATCTTTTTCATAAGTATACCCTGCAACTTTTGTTAAGTATTGGCATAGGCATATTATATATATATAAGGAGTTTCCCCTGATAGTTAAGTTTTATCCCAAGAGACAGACATTCTGCCGCATTGAACATTGGTACTAGAGGCGAATGCATACACGTAATGCCACCATACGAAGACGATGTAATTTCGATGTTTCAATGTGAGACGTCGAAAGGCAATATAGAAGGATCTAATAATGTTGACATCGATCGAGTGACCAAATTCGTCGGCACCAAGTTAGTCACCGAACAAGGGGATAGACCCAACTTGCCACTGGATTATTGCTACGAAGCTTTGAAGACGTATTCTGATTTGATTAAATTGGAGATGTTTGTTGCTGAAGGAGAAGAGCTGCCGAAATTGGAGCATGCTCTTCATTTACGGTTTTTCCAACAGGACCACATGTTTACAGAGAATAGCACTGGCTATAAAGAGTTGGCTTTGAAATGTATAGGAAAATGTAATAAACTGCTGGTCGCATTGGAAACGTTGGTGGAAAGCATGAATTCGATTCGTGATTATATTCATTCAAAGATGGGGAACATATTAGAGGATTCGGCCACCTTGCTGCTAGAGTTGTGGTTTGCGCTGTCACGGAAAGTTAAGTCATTAAAGTACAAGATCTTTACGCTATTTATCAAGTCCAAATGTCTAATTATTGACTATGAACTAAATTTAATCCTATCATACGTGCAGAAATTCTACTTCGCTAATGATGCCGAACGTAACGATGTAGCACAACAAATGAAATCTAATTTAAAGAATACTATCCACTCATTCAATCAATTTATCAGAGAGTTAATCGAGAATTTAAATATTGCTGGAAAATCGCAAGATTTTAACTTGTTAGAGAATTGCTTCTTCGTGTTTCTAGATATTGAATCCATGTACCACGACTTGAACTTCAATTGGATTGTCTTTGATAACAAGAGCTTGAAGAATGAAATCGAAAACTTAAAAGATGGCCATTTAATCGATGGTTCTAATGAATCCTTTGGTAACGAAGACACAGAAAACATCTCTCAGATAAGCTACCATGTTGACAATGTAATACAAACCGATGAAGCCCCTTTAACGAAAGAGTTACCGAACTTGTTAGCTGCTTTCAAGAACATTAAAGAATTTGAGCATAAGTTAGCAGATGAAACAACCATTGAGAGTTCTTCAGAGGAGCCGCCAAAACCATCATCGTCACACAGTAACACACCATTCACGAATTCACCTGCATCAACAATGTTACATTCGATGATATTACAGAATAATTCAGAGATCTCCAAGTTAATGTCTTTACCCAAGAGTCCACATACAGGCTTGCCCAATCATTCAGATGTACCGACTGGGAACATACATGGCTTCCACAATTCCATGCTGAATAACCTGTATGGCATAAATAGGAACGAGAAGAAATGATGGCGTTGCAAGATTTATATGCTTGTCTTGGAAATTTCAAGAGTAGAATGCAGAACTATAAACGTTTAATATTCATAACAGTTAAGAATCAATTAAAAAAAATTGAGAATGAGGAACTCCTTGATTATATCTTGAGCTTACTTCTCTGAACCTCTCTTCTTACATTTTGTACTTATGTTACGCACAATTTTAATATAACGATTAATGATATATAAAATTCAATTACAATCTTCAATACCTCTCAATACTTTATTGTTACTCATTTTACAAAGGAAAACCCTGTAGTTTCCTGGGATGTCTGATGTTAGACCTATCCGAATAGCTGTTTTAGGGGCAGAATCAACCGGGAAAACCTCCTTAGTCTCGCGGTTGACTTTAAATATTGTTCATGAAGTTCATTATCCGACAAGGAATCAAACCAATTGGCTATTTGATTTTATCCCAAATTCAAAATTGGCTAAAACAATTTTAGATGACCAGGCCCATGAGAGACTCCTAAGACGAACTCCCGGGTCTCAATCGTTGGAGCCTATATTTGAGTCGCCATTGGTTACTCCAGAAGTACTATTATCACCATTAGTATTCCAGTCCTTTACAGATAACTACAATAGTGTAAAATTGCATTCACAGAGCAAGTCTTCTAAGAACCAACTAATGAAGAATTTGGAGTTGAAGAAGAGCGTGAAAGGCTCTGCTACTGTCTTTTACGAATATTCTAACAAGAATATGTTCAATGCTCATCATTCCAAATATGGCCAAAATAAAAACTCTGGCAGTATACCCAAGAATTATATACCGCCATCATACACACCAATACCAATAGATATAATTGATACTCCAGGGTTTAAACCGGAGATGGTGGTACCGTTTTTAGAAGTGTCGTTGTTTCGGAACCTGGATAAATCTGTTTTAAAAGGTTTAGCCAATGAGCCAAGACAACCCGTCTCGACCACTTCATTACTCGTGGCTTCTGGCGCTTCGGAACTTAATGGGAAGATTGACGGTTATTTGCTAATATATAGCGCTATTCCAGAGTCATCTACTAGAACTTTAGCTGAGCCCCCAGCTTATAACATCAACTCAGATGCAAACTCAGATGAAGGTTCTTCTGATACAAGTGACGGTGGGTTCTCGTTATTAGCAATAATCCGATCATGTATTGTTGATGCCTGGACTGAGTTTAGAAACTATCAATCGGGATGGCAATTAGGTAAAGAGGAAGACGTTTACTCTTTGCTACATAATTTAAAGAATATTTGGAAATCACAGGAATCTGAACAGACCAAATTAGATAAAGTTAACAAACTTCGAACTTATAAAACCTCGTTGGCATCGATAGACTTAGATCCTGCCTCTCCTGATTCACCTCCTCCTTCTATGATAGTTTGCACACATATAAATGATACGCTAGCAAGTCCATTACTGGTGGAACGTGGCAGAGAACTGGCCTCCACTTGGAGGACAGGGTTTGTTGCCGTTGACAACTTGGACGATTTCAACGTTGATGTCACGTTAAGTTTATTAATAAAGGAAATTGTAGAGAAGGATAAACTGATTAATAGAAGCGATTCCAGGAAAGGAAGTGTAGATCTAAAAACTTTCAAATCAAACGATAGTACTCATAAAGATTCGTCTTCGACAAAATCCAATGAAACGCCGGCCAGGATGATAAGAAACATAATGAAGTTTTAGGCATTTGCATTATCTTTCTTCCACACAGTGGAGTTGGTTTCTATTTCTATCTGTATCCTTTCCCTCGTCATATGCATATCTACCAAGGAAGGTACTTTACATACAATAATATATAATGGTAGCAAAACTAATTATCATTCAATTGGTGCATGGATATACTGCCGTCAGCGTAGCCTATGAAGCACCATTTATTCTCCATGAATTTATTCAGTCTCCTTGCATGACCAAACGATAGCTGTTTTTGACCAACTACTTGCTTGCAATCCGGTGATGGGTTTAAACCATGTGATGGTTTTTCATAACTTGATAATGACCCTACTTTCACTATTCGATTATCTTTCGGTATGGCTTTTTTATTTTCAAAAGTTCCTTGTGTGGACGTTGTCACTTCCAAAGTACTCTTAGTCTTCCCAAAAGTTTTCATTTTTTCAAGTATAGGCATTAGTTCAAAGTCTGTAATTGTTTCTTTAGAGAATAGCATCGTTTTACCGTCCCAACTAGAGAGCAAAACCTGTTCCTGAAGATTGCTTATAGCGAATATTTTCTGTAAGTCCCGGATATGTATGGTCTTAGTGTTGTCCATCCTTAGACTCTTATGGTAACATATATCGTTTTCGATAATGTACTGGTCGGTATCCATAATAATACGGTCCTGTTTCTTCACGAGCGTATGAACCGCTAATTTATTTTCAGTGGATCCACTTAACAAGTAACTTTCAGTAGTTTGTAGACTTAAAATTGGATTAGGATAGTGTATTCCAGAAATATATACAATCTCCACCATGTCTTTAGTATCATTTAAATTCACAAATCGAAGACCAATCAAAAATCCGCTTTCAAACCCACAATAGACAACATTGTCCAATTCAATCAGCTTCATAACTAGGCCCAATTTATCGATAGCAAATGTCTTGCCATCAGCTCTAGAAGTTAGCAAAAATCGTGTGATGACTGGGAAAAACTGTAGTCCTTTAAATGTCCTGGTTAGGCTCTTATCAGACAATTTAATTGTGTAGACATCAATAGCTTCTGAGTCAGTAGTATTCGCACAGCATAGTCTCAATTGGCCATTGTCCAAATTCGTGATCGTAAAGTTGCAAAAATTGAGTGTATTCACATGCATTATAAACAGTTCATTGTTCAAATCATGGACATCTAATATCCGGAAACAAGTGTCTTTGGTTAGTACACACACGTAACCCGGTTCGAGATACTGTATTCCTAATATAGAGTTGGCTTTGGTAGTCAAGTGGACAGTTTGAATAGGTCTTCTTGATACTAAATCCCATTCCATTATGATCCCCTCATCGTCTATAGAAATCAACCGAGGCAGATTGCCCTCTTCATATACTAACAGACCACTAACATTAGATGTGTGTGCCCTTAAAGTGTAGGTGGGTAGTCTTAGATCACTCTCCATACGAGTTGTATGCCTCAAACCAGTCAGTGTTAATGGTCTATATAGTGTAAAAGATTCAATCAGAAGAGAGAGAGAAAGAGCGAGAGGTTCATCCAAATATGACAAAAAACATGCATTTTGAATTAGAAATGACGGTATATAGTTGAGGGTGTGTGACGAATATTATAATATATGATTAAAGGGTGGCCTACTCGCAAGAGTTGGGTCATCATTTGAATGTTGCTTGTTTGAAATTTTTGGTTCCAGGTAAAGATCTCCGAGGTAACCCTGGTGACATATTCGCAGCCACGCCAGTGGACGAGTAAAAAGTAGTGTTTCTTACCGTTGGTGAGTTACTATTTCTAGCCGTGACATTGGAGTGCCTGCGAGTTGAATGACCGAATTTCTCTACCATCTCTTGTCTTATGGGACTCTCGACGAATTTTTGAAACTCTGTATGAGACAGATCTATACTATTCTTAGAGGCATACTCCTTTATGAGTTGCTCAGTGGTTAGTAAATCAGACACTATAGATTCTACGTCTAGTACCTTCAAGGAGTCGTCAACCTTATTACTCAAATGCTTACCAGCATCAAATTCTTGTTCCGGATTTGATTGCTGATGGAATTTTTGAATACGTTGATCCAACGCGTTCAAGCCTTGGCGAGTCTGCAACTGGGACAAATGCTTGGCTCGTAACGTATCTAACTCCTCCAGCAAATGTTCCAACTCTTTGCTCATGTGTGAATCGTAAGCGTCGTGTTCATCGATCACCTCGTCGTATTTCACCTTCGCAACTTCGATTTCCTCATTGATTTGTGCCTCTATGGTTTGGTATTCTGACATCTTTTGCTTCAATTGCCAATTCATAGATTTCACAGAGTCATTGGTCATCTGCAAGCTGTGAAGCTCCTCTTCCATTTCTCGAAGCTTCCTAGATTTCCTTTGCAAAATGCTATTCAAACCTTCCATCTCGTGGTTATACGACGCAAGACTCTCATTCAGTTTAATCTCCACCTTCTGTGCCCGATGTAATTGCTCCAACAGATCCTGAGATTGCACGGTCAATTGCAGGTTTGTCCCCGTCAACGTATCAATCTTCTCATGCAAGTATTCAATAGTCTTACTATTGTTATGGCTCTCCAGAGAGGGCGTAGCACCGCCCTCGCTCAAATTTTCACCATCATTCAGCGATACACCCATTGTCCACACTCAGATACCAATAAACACAGCCAACCTGCCATCCAATTGACCAAGTACCACAAGTTAAAGGTGACAACTTCGCTGCGGTTTCCATGCAGCTTGAATGGAATTTATTGCAAAAACATTGTTACCCTGAACTAGCGGAGAGTGCCTAAAAGAAAATGGCCAAATTCGAAGTGTTCAAAGATGTGAAGACCACAATCGATATACAAATAACGCTTAATATAGAGTCAATTGACTGTTGTGGGGACAATTAATTATTGTAGGAGCTGGAGTTTCAGTTGGTGGTGATTGCTGACTGTGAATTATTGCATTTGTACGCCGCTTTTTGTGTTTTTTTTGGATTGTTTCCAGAGATTCCTAATTTGACTTGTCAGCTTTGTATCCTTTGGAAATGGAGGATAGTGTGTGGGGAGACTTTGCCACCGCATCAAATGATGATGACTTCTTAAACACGCCTGCTGTTGCTGCTGTCTCTGAGTTTAGTGGCAAGAAAACGTTGATTATGGAGAAAGAACTAAGAATCAAATCTACTCTAAACGATTTTCTGCACAACGACGCCCAACAGCAAGGTCATGAAGCATGGGTAGAGCTGTATCAATTGGTCTCTGATGAGACTCGAGACGAGGAGTATACAACATTCCAATCACTGCTCTCGAAGATCGATGATTTAAACGATATGTCGTTAACCGGAACCTCTATCCTACATCTTGTTATTGTGTTCAATAGACCGAATTACATTGAGTTGCTTATTAGTGAAGGGGAGTTGAGGCCGAGAAAAGTGAACCTTAATATAAAAGATAAAATCTTCGCATATACCCCATTAATGTGGTGTTTCTACCTCGAAAGGCGGGACTGTACTAGAGAATTATTCAATTTTGCTCCCGAGATGGATTTCACAATTAAAGATCCTCAAGCTTTAACGGCGTGGGATTTGGTCACGACAGACTCGGAATTTTATGAATTTTTAGATGAAAACAGGATGACAAGGTATAACGAGTCGAAGCAAACTTTTGACCTGGGGCAAGAAGAAAAAGATATCTTACCCCATCATACGTTAGACAATACTGACACTGATGATATTGGTCTACAGATGGCGACTCTAGGTTTACACGAGGACGACGCCTTCTTTAAAGAATCTTTATCAACTACTAAATTCGACTCTGTAGAGGAGAGCTTTAATTTTCGTAAGTTGATTAAATATCAGTACATTGAATTTGCTGACTACGACATTCCCCAGATTCTTGATCTGTTGATTGATCTACCTAAACAATACCCACACATGACTACGTACCCAGCAGCTTTGATCTTTCAGTGTGTACGATATGCTGACCACAAGAAGGACTCACGATTACTGGTCGAGACAATGTTAAGGGCTTCTTTGAAAAAGATTGTCACTTCTGTGTCCAACAATATAACCATAGCGACAGAAGTTACAAATAATGACGATTTAGAAACAAATAGAAAATCAGAAGATATCCAGCCTGCTACAACGGGGAGATTGTCGTTTGATCAGAGCTCGCTTACGAAGAATGATGAGAAAACTGCGAAACCCAAAGCTGATATCGTCACACAATCGTATTGGATTGGCGTGATCACTTTTCTGTTCTATTATTTAACTAAAGATGAATCATTTTTTAAGAGATACCCATCTTTGTTGCAGGACGTAATCGATTCGCTTCATTCCACAATTATAGAGCTGGTGACATCGATCCATTCGAGATTGACCCCACTAATTCAGCCGACTCTGTTAAACTTTACCTCCATCGAAGACGTGAAAAGTACGCTATACAAGAGGGAATGGAATTTCTTCAAACGTAGAAGACAAGCCAAAAAATTGATGAAAGAGAAGTCGAAAAAATTACAAAGATCATATAAAGCTGCGAAGAAGGCTTATTATGACAAGGAGAAAGAAAATGAGGATAATGACAATCAAACTATAACAAAAAAGAATGGTGAAGAACAGCCTGAACGGGATAATAATCGCGATGATGGTGAGTCCGAAAGTTCTGGTGACGAAATTGAATCGATAGTCGCTCCATTCTATGACGAAGAGATCTTAAAACACTTGTATCCACCCACCTTAGAAGAACAGATGAAACCATCCCCTGTAAAGATTGTGCAAGTGTTTGGTGCTTTAGCATATGTGCTAAGTCTCCATCAGATCCATCCTGTACTGCAGCAACAATGTCTATCAGTAGCTGTTCAGTGGTTCTCTAATACCTTATTCAATCAAATTCTGAAGGATAAAAAGAAAAAAGCTCTATCAAGGGCCAGAGCCATTCAAATCAGGCTTAACCTCTCATCTTTAGAATCCTGGATTAAACACAACGATTTTAAAGTAGAGAAGCCTAAATTGATTGATGATTTTATGTGGGAGCAATATCCTTACACGTTGATAGATGAATTGGCTAATATTAACAAAAGCTCCATGAAGTTACATAATATTACCAAATTCAGACGCATTGAAGGTGCAGAAAACTTATCTACTGTTACTGACATGACCAACTCTCTGTTTTATTATCAGTCTATTGGCAAGATTGCCAATTATCATTTGGAACCTGTGTTTCAACTGTTGCAATGGTTGCAAGTGGCCACATCGATAGACGATGAGGAATCTTTGGAAAATACGTTGAAGTTGATTTCTCGTTTAACCCCTGCTCAGCTTGTGAAGTCTCTTGATAAGTATCATTACGAAGTTGGAGAACATAAATTTAATTCTAAATTGAAAAAGACTCTAGTGCAAGCATCAAAAGAGTTGACCATGGACGCACGATTGACTTACTTAGAAGAGAAGCAAATACCTTTGTTGTGTTTGCCCAGCGTCACTGAATTAACTGATGCTTTTTCTAATGACATCAGCTTTCAACCTTTACTACCAGGTCAACTGCAAGACGATGCCATGGAAATCCATGACAACAATTATAAAATTAGGCAAAACAACCCGTTTGCTGCTAATACAATGGAAGAGCGCTCAGCAGAAGCATCGGATGCCTCTGAAGACGAGGTGACATCAAATAAAGAATCTAGGACGGCTGTAGATGAACAACTGACTGGCGGAGAGTTTACAGAACCTACTGCTGCAGCGTCGTATCCGGACTGGGCAGCCAATGATGAGATCGAAGGTAATCCTTGGTGAGGAATTGTTGGTGGGACACTTAGCATGATTCAATATAACTGACACTCATTAGGGACTTTTTATAAAAAGGAAGATTCTCAGATCTAAAGTTAGATAAGTAAATAAATGCATATTTAATCATGGACTCATTGATGTTGGTGTAAATTGATGAATCGGAGCATTAATCTTGGGTGAAGTGGGTTCCCCATGGCTACTCTTTCTTGTAGCCACAAATCCTCCGTCACCAGGATGATGTGGTCCTTGTACACCATCGAAAGTTCTTGTGGCAGGTTCGTTGGGAGAAAGAGGAACAGCTGGTCTCTTTGGAACTGGTCTACGATTAGAGATCATCATAGGTGGCTGGCTATCTAACTCAGGCTCCTGTTTCGATATTTGCTTTAACTCAGGAGCAAAAGAGTTATCATTCGTAGCGACATCTTCATCGATAGGATACTCTTCTGAATGTGAATCATCATTTATTGTACTAACAGTTTCCTTGTACCATTTGTTTATCTTCTTAATGGAATTCTTGAAATACTTCTTCTGTTTTGGCTGAGATTCTATGGAATTATGAGAATTAGTGTCAGATGGGTATTCTTCTCTATTCATGGCTCTCTCTGCATTTTGCGTAGAAGTTCCTCCGTTTCCTAGGGTATGACCTTCACTGGATGGATCATTTTTGTTACTGGGTAAAATCTTGGAAAAAGAAGAGCGGGGATTCAAAGGTTGACTTTCTTGAGAATGTAAGGAGCTCTTTGATAATCTTCTGTAAGATGTAGTCACCGAGAGGTTCGTAGATGTTGTATTTGCGTTTGGTGTTAGGTTTTCGCTATTCGAAGATGCCGCAGCAACAGGAACAGTTCGCTTAGCAGATTCTTCCAGTGCGTTTTTCTCTAATTCGGGTAGTACAGAAGGGTTTTTATCCCAAATCCCACCTCTAAATATTTCACCTTCAGTGTGGAAAAAGACCATATCGTCCATAAATGGCACAACCAATGATTCTTTTATTGCTTCAGCAAATTTATTTTTAATGGCATTTATTACTACATTATAAGATAGCTTCGAGGAACTTACAATGGGCTCGATCTCCAAATCTAGGATTGGTTCCGAAGCAAAAGCATACCAAATTCTATTTGAAGGAGGAGGTTTAATCAAAAGTGATAAAGGTCCCGACAATTCCTTCACTTTCATTGATAATTGTAAATTCACTTCTCTTGGTTTGAACCTGGACCCTAGATTTATGTTAGCCTTTGTGGAGATATTAATAGACAGGTTGCCCTTGTAAAGTAAATCTACAAGGATCTTTGTAGTGCCGTCTGGTGATAGCTCCTGTAGTTTTGGGTTTGTAAAGATAGGTGCGCTGGTCCCGACGTTTAAATCTTGGATAACGAAGTCATCCAAGAATCCCGGTTTATTGAGCTTGGTCAGTTTTTTATAAATCTTGTCCAACAGTAATTTGTTCAAGTAATCTGTTTGTTGCAACGATAAAAACAATCTGCCGATTAAGGCGTTCAACCACTTGGTGGTCAATTGGCCCTCGGTGGAGTTAATAGTTTGTATTAAATTCAAAATGTCCGGAGTGTTCAAGTGTGCAACTTCAGCAGTGATGTTAGGGTCCAATAAGGTCGCATCCTGTGGGGTCATTTTCTTCAAATCAATCTTCGAAGCACTAATCAAATCAAAATACCAATCCTCTTTCTCAAAATTATTGTCAAAGTACAAATAGAACTGGTCCGCAGAGTTGCTCAACTCATTCAGTTTATTTGAGTCAATTGAATTCACATCAGTGCCAAAATTGGAATCAAACTTAAGTGATTTCCCATCGGCGTTCAACTGAACCAACCCTTGCTTGAAGATAGCGACACAAGTGCTCTTAGTGAACAGGCTTGCATCTCTCTGCTCATTGTCGGATTTCCGCGGCCAAATAGTGACAAAGGACCGTTGCAACGTCAATGCATGCAGCAAGGTGTTATTCTTGGGGCTGTCGTCCTTGTAAAGAAACAAGTTCCCATGTTTCAACACTGCATAGTACTTGTGTTTTTTCTTCAATTGAGATCTTTGCAACAGATTCTTATCTGTAGAGTCGTTCCCAGTCTCAAAATCCTGATTCACAACCAACTCGCTGTGGTGATGGTAGTAGTAATTGGTCACAGTAATCCAACCTCTTCTAAACACCTTCACACCTTTATTTTCTTCAAATTTTCCTGCTTTGAAATCTGGGTCGATGCTAGCAGATAGCAACTGCGGAGACAGCTCGCCCATACGTCTGTCATCGCCAGCACACTCCTCAGCCTCTTTCAAACTGTTCAAATGCTCGAGATACTTGTTCAAGTAGAAAACAGATATCACCACTAAGGGGAGGAAAGTCACACCTCCAAAGAGGTATACCAAGCAAAAGGCTCTGAAACTGATCATACCTACTTGCCAAACGGATACACACAGCTAATACTATATCTGTGATGCTAATGCTGCCATCCAATGAGTGGTAACTTGACAGGATCTGTCCTGAGTGTGTGTGCAAGAAAGTGTCAAAGAACCTTGTAAATCCTTTGAATTCAAGAGCAAAGTCACGTGAATGGGACCATTGAGACCAGCGATGAGCTGGGCCAGCGATGGCGAGCATGATCTGTTGGGGGAGGTTGTGGCAAGGTGTTCAAGAGGTTGGTTTAGTTTCAAAGCGTCGATTCAGAGTCATTAAATCAGTTTTTGTGTTGTTTTGTAGTCCTCGAAACAGAGTTTCTAGTACAGTGTGAATATAGGATGATCATCACTTAGACGGCTTCAAAGCGTACCCTTTGTCGGGTATTACAGAGGTCACTTCGTCGGGAGATCGTCTGATCTCCCTGGTGAAGTGCAAGAGCGAGCAATTCGATATCAGCTATCTAAGACCACTCAGCAGTTCTCCCCCCAGCAGTATATGTGCCAGACAACGCCCTCCTTTAAAAATTTGTACACAAAAGAGAACGCATAAAGCGTCTGGCTACCACTGAGAAGATACTAGTATGTCCGCCCGGTCGATAATAGATCATCATTTAGTTCTTCTTGCTCTGAGAAGTATGAAAACAGGAGACATGGCAATGTGGCTAATGAAAGCAAGCTAGTTAGATTCTCATACAAGGCTGAAACTTAACGATAATTGGTGTTGTCGACACGTAGTGTAACCCACTATTCAGTCGGAACAATTGGTATATGATTTATATGTCTAATCGTCGAAATTAAAAAGCTTGCAAACTCCACTAGCCCAAATTACAATTTCTCTTGTAACGAAACCAACTGGTTTCCCATCTCAGACACTCGTTGATGAGTGTGCTCTTCTTACCAAAGAACAGAGCTGACAACGGTAGTGTGAAGTGGAAGGAAGCAAAAAAAATTTTCCAATGACTTGTATTTATACTCTCGAAAGATGCGAATGAACGTCAGGATCATGAGTTACGAGGGACTGGCAGTGCCAGCTAGTGGGTCCTGATGGTTCGTTTGGTGGCCGGGACGGATGCAATTGAGTCTGGTCAGTTCTTGTTTCACTTGGTCCCGTATGACGTTGGGATAATTTATCTTTGGGTTGGGATACGTCTCCATGCTCAGGGCGTACAATTGTCGCGACACGGTTTGGTTCACTTGTGTGAATTGGTCCCTAGTGACGTGGACGTCCGTGGTTAGATGCTGCGTCTTGTAATAGTTGTTCAATTCTTGTCTTACCTGTTTTTGAATCGATTGTTTCATGGTTCGCTCGTGTTCTTGCTGCCACGAGGCATTGATGAGTCGTAATTCGCTGTCACACTCGATGCAGCGGTTCCAGGATCGTTCGTCGCCGACCTCGATCGCTGTGGCTCGCAGACAGTTCGCGTGGTATTCCGTGTGGCAATGGACACATGCGTAATCCAGGCTCTGCTCGGTGTCTCCACAGATGCGGCACCGTTCTTGCCGAGATTCAAGGTTTGTGCGAGGCCGGACGGTCAACGTATCATGAAACCACCGGGCCAAGGTCAGGATCTCTTGTTCCTCTTCGTATGTCTCCCAATCTAAGACTTGGACCACATTGAATCCCAGCTTCAAATCTATCGATACCTGCCTTTCAAACTGTGACCCATTATCGTAAGTGATCGATAACGTCTCTGAGGTGCTTCTACACTTGGGACAGTTCCTGTTAGTGGCAAAACTGTGCCATTTCCTTATACATTGTAAATGGTAGCGATGACTACAAGGTATCAACTCCGCTTGGACGTGCACACCGCGTATAGCCTCAAAACATATGGGACACTCCTCCTTCTCCATTCTGTGTCAAAAGGGATCAAAGCCCGCTTCCGTGAGATAAAGTAGAGAGCCCTTTAGTATATATAATACAGAGTAGTGGCTTACCGTTACAAGTAAACGGTATCGGTGATTAGTCTTAATAATAATATTTACTCTTACCTTTAACAAACGATGAGCTGGCGCTATCAGTGATAACTTGGCCCAGATCAGTACCAAAAATCTCAAATGTCTCGACACCAGTTGGATCTTGTCATGTGTATGAAACAGCCAGGCTCCCATCTGGGGCTTGTATGCGACAAATGCGACGGCAAATGTCCCATCTGTGACTCCTACATTAATGCCAAATCACAAGTGAGGATTTGTGAAACATGTGCCTTTGGGAAGAATGGAACTCTATGTATCCTTTGTGGTGCGAAGGGCAATGCTGTAGCTTACTACTGTGAAGAATGTTGTCTCTTAGAGAGAAATAAGGACGGTTGTCCCAAGATTATTAATATCGGCAGCAATCGCTTAGATAGGCATTTTGATACCAAAAAGATACGATCATGATAGATAGATAGAATGTATGTATGTATGCTATGTATATATGTATATATATCTCCGGGAAAGTTCATTTGGAGTCTATTTGTGAGATAATATGTGAGTAAAGATCTCTTCTTCTTATGTCGTGGGAGACAAAATCCATCTTAACAGCCAGCTGTTTCATAGAATGTATCAGTTTGTTTCTGATTCGTAAATTTGTTGGGACACATTGCTGGTATAGTACGATTGTTTGTTCGTACGTTGACAATGTCTGTAGTTTATGCTCTTTGGCAGCTTTTAGTTCTGCAAGCCTTTGTTGCTTGGTGGTTCTTAGTGATGTGATCATTGTATTCTCCAAAGCTTCTAAATCGTCGTACCAACCAGTCAATGAAGCAACTAAGTTGATGGCATCAATCCAGTTTACGACCTCGTACGCACTTTCACAGAGCCAGTTGATCTGGAAGCGACTGCTATATAAAGTCATAATCTTATGACCATCAGCCTCGATTGGTTCTGCTAAGAGGGTCCTACATGACAGAATTTCAGGGTCACTCTCTAAATCCATGATATAACTAACTTCGCCACTAGTAGGGTGTTTCATGATCTCAGGTTCACCAAAATTGGTTTCAAATTTTTTCAAATCATATACCATCAACCCACATGTAGTAAGAAACGCAAAACTCTGTTTTATCTTTGCGGTCTTACTCTGCTTTATTACTCCCCTAGATAGGCTCACATATGAGTCCTTCAATTCCTCAATCTTCCCCATTTGCAGAATCTTCAAATACAAATGTTCTTGGTCTTTATTTTCATTTAGAAGTTGATAACTTGGAATATGATATTTTGTAACTTGAGATTTAGTGACTCTTAAGTAACCGCCCTTCGAGTCCTTCAGTATGTTTAGATATTTCTCATAATTATTTTCCTGGTTGGTCTGTATCTCTAATCGATCCATGAAGCTGTCAAACCTCTTAATATCTGCGGCAATGGATACTTCTTTTAAAGAATTACTGAATATGCAATCATAGAGCTCTTCTCCGCTAATTAAGAATCTTGAAGTCCCGTTTAATGATAAGGGCCTCTGTGCTCCAATATTGCTAATAGTCGATGTGTATGGTAATGATTGGCTTGTTATGGAGCCCGTGGTAGTTGATGGTGCAATTTGGGAGGTCACAGAAGCTGACATCGATCTGCTCTCAACGAAATGTTCCGTTTTAAATTGCATCGGTAACTTTGTAGATAAATCCTGCGAAGATTGGAGTTCATCATTTTTTTGATTCATATCTGGGATGTTGAAACCTGTTGAAAAGTTGGTTAGGTTTGACACATCACACTGACCGTCAGTTCCATTGTTTAAAGCAAGTAGTTCCATCTCAGTAAAGTAGTTAAACTTGGGAAATTCCTTTGATGTTATATTTTCATAAAAATAGTCCAATATTTCAATCGGCACCAAATTCCCATTCGAATATTCATCACCATGCACCAAATCGATGAAATCATTCTTTTGCATCTTGAATTTATTGTTTTCATTAAAATAGTCTGTGTGTAACATTAGTAAGGAGAATGCAATAAAATAAACTTGATCATCATTTTTCCAAAAAGTTCTTTTTTGATAATGACTTGATTGCTGTTGATAATAAACTTTTGCAAATTGGATCATCAGCCTATCAATCTGTTGCGACTCTTTCGGTAGTTCCACAAAGATAAGTAATTTTCGAAGAGCTACATCTAATGCACAGTTTTGGAAATCAAAATTCATAGTCAAAAACTCATGAAAGCAATTCAATTTAAATTCGTTGTCATCTTTGCAAAGTATTATACCCAAAAAGTTCTTAAATGGAGCCAATTTCTTGAGGTACACTGAATGTGTTTCGTTTTCCTGGGGTTCTGGTGGTTTGGGTAGGTCTTCTAATGTAGTTACGGAATTGTCGAAATGTGAATAGCCAAGTTTTCCCGATGTCTTGGTACTAACGAAGTTGCTAATCACATTTGCAATAGAATTGCTTCGTCTAGCTACAGGGGGTTGTGAAGGTGGTGGCAGTGCGTATGTCGATGGCGTTGCGCCATTCAGTCCCATATGGGTCGTAGAGCCAGTGGATAGTCGTGGTGATTTAGAGAAATCAAAATTGGCAGAACTCGTTCTAGAATGATTGAAACTTACATCCGAGCCTAGGTTAGAATCTGTCTTTCTCAATGACAGTTTATCAAAAATTGTGGACCCGTTAGTTCTACTTGTGCTGTCTGGTTTATCCACGTTACCGTGTCTGATCTCAAAATTCTTCTTGAAATTTGGTATTTGCTTCTTCTGATGCGACATGTCAAATGTATCGAGAGTTTTACTCCTCTCTCTGTTGACCGCCCTTGTTCTTGGTAAAGACAATTGAATTATTGGTTTCGACGGGAACTCCTGCAATAAATCTTCGCTTGCATTGGCAGGATTTAATTTCTTGGTAGGAGCCAACTTCAAAGAACTTTTAGATGTCATGGTATTTCTCTTAGAATTGCTTAGTGACCTGGATCCAAATGAAGATGATGTGGAAACCCTTGAGATACACGGAAATTCATCAATCTCGATGCTCTCCACAAACCGCTTCCCGTACGGGGAAGCATCGAGTGAATTGTAAAATTCAGAGCTTGTCTTTGTCGGACTTTCGTTGCTATCTAATGTTGGGGCTCTAGTGAGTTTGAAATCATCAGTAGTGGCATTTTTCCTCAACTGTTTACCTCTTTTGAAGTTCAAATCTAAGGCACTCATTTTATTTTTTAGTCTACTCATCTTATTGAGGTTTGTCTCCTTTGAAGACCTAAGATCGCTTTCACTATTGCTGAAATTATTATGGGAAGGGGAGACGATGCTTTTCAGAAAAGAAGTTTTGGGAGCATTAGAGATATCACTAGTCTGTACACTAACCGTTGATTCTAGAGAAGTACCTCTGTAAGCAAGCTGTTCATCAAAGGAAAATGGTTCGTTATCGATCTGAGTATTGTCTCCAGCTTGCAGCTCCATGATGTCTTCTAATGGGTTTGGCTTTATATGTTCACTAGAAGACTCTGTCCCTTGGGTATTAACGTCATTATTGTCCCGGTTTTGATGGTGAAATATCCGGTTCTTAAGCTTCAATGCAATTGATTGATTCATTGCGTCAATATTTGGAATGTTTAAAAGGCTAACGCATAGGACACAATTGTGTTAACCAGTGATGACCATGTATCTGACAAATTGTAACCTCTTAACTATAAAAAATATACAGTTTAGAGTAATCTATCGCCTAAAAGAAGAGTTGCTCCTTTTAAATTGCTGGGAATGGTAAAACTTCAAGTCGATAAGAAAACGCTCTCTAAAAATCCAATAGCTACTTTCTTAGTTCAAAAGAATCAATTGTCCACACCTCACACTTAGGTTAAAAGCTCCGGGTCAAAATAGGTTCCTATCAACTGTTACTGTCTTAAAGATCAAAATCTTTCAAAATGCTGGAATTCGCTTTAAAAAGCGTTTATTAGTAATAAACTTATCACTAATTCCAGTTATTTTACAATTAAGGACGGTTATCCGTGATAACAGCAAAGAGACTGTTGTTTGGCGTGCACTCGTTTGTTATTGTCGAGTAAGCTCATTTGCAAGAAGAAAAGCTGCGCTAAGGTCGCCTCAATCCTTGGAGTCATGGTGGAATTAGATGCTCGAGAGGAACACTATCTGAAAAGAGAGTTATTAAAATTGCAATTGGAGCATGAATTCGAGTTATTACAAGAGAAGAATGCTTTAAGGAAGTTTGGATACCCGTTTACGAGCGAGGACCCTAAGACTCATCAAGACAATGCCGAAGAATTGCAAGAATCAAAACTGAAAACTGTTTCAACGACCAACTTCCCTATGCTCAGTTTTGCAATACGAGAGTTCATAATGACGTTTCCTTTGCTTTCTAAAAACGTTGCTTTGGATTCATCGTTTTGGCAGGGGAAAGTCCAGGTATTTTATGAGCATTTCATGAAACTAGGGTTCAGTGAAAGTATGGATAGAGAACAATCTACCAAGAGAAAGAAGATTGGCTTAAAGTTGAAGAAGATCATATTGTTATTGTTTAACTCGGGGGTTGGTACTACTCAAGAGATTGATTACTATAACGAAGAAACGTTTGTTCTGGATAAGGAAAAGGCCAGGAAAAGGTCTAGAATTGAGCAATTTGCTATCCCGACAAGAGATGCATTGAAGTATATTATGGCAAACGAGCCTGTCTATATCAACGACTGGGATATAAACGTTGTTGCATGTGTTGAAAGTAAAAACCTATGTTTTAAGAAGAGTAAGAAACCATCATCAAAAAAAACTCCTGGTCCTTCATCATTTGGTAGTAGTGCTCTCAAATCTTTTACTTCAACCTCTAAGTGGATGATTAAAAGTACCATGGATATACCTTCCGGTACATCCAATTTATTCTCAAAACTGTCAGTTAGCTCAGGTTCCAAACTTGAAGTTCCTTCCGCTACTCGTCAGCATCATCACTGCTTTATTATCCAAGCTCGGAATAAAAAAAATCCTGATGAAATATTCTATACCGCGAAAACGTACAACGATTTCAAGAGCTTAGCTCATGATTTGAAGGCAACAGCACCGGGGAAAAAATACCCTAGATTGCCTAGTAAGACAAGGAAATCCATGTCAGTCGTTACGTCTTTGGATTCTGATCCCACGAAGAGGACAAACTTAGCGAAAGAAAAATTATTAGACACTATAGAAAACGATAATCTATCTACTACTGAATCAAAGGAATCATCATTACTATCTTTAGCGAACGAGGGAAGGCGTGATGTAGAGATCAAATACGAAGAAACTTTGAAAAGCGCTAATGACGCAGAGGAACGGAAGGAACTTGATAATGACGATGTTTCTGACACAAGTGAAATCGCTGCTGATGAAGATGATTTTGAGGATGCAAATGATACCAGGACAACAAACTTGGTGAAGGAGAATTTACGGAAATTGCTAAGGCAATACTTGAGATCACTTTCTAATGACGCTGATACATGTAACAATCTTCAATTTGTTAATTTTCTCACCACTGAAAACAAATTAGACGAGAGTGTCCTAACAAATAAGACTGTTCAAGAAGATATTAAGCACCGTGAATTGGTTGATATTAACAATTTAGAGAACCAATTACAGTTTCAAAAAATGGCTTTAGAGAAATCTTTGAAATTACAGGATTCGATGAAGGATTTCAAAACGTCATTATTGCAAGATCCAAAATATTTGTTGTCACTGGTGAGTGAGATAAAACTAAAGAATAAGATATCTGAACTATCCCCCTTGTTGCAAAATTTTGTTGAGTGGTGCAAGATATATCTCTCTTCAGTGATTTATCAAATGTTTTTAGGTAATGATAACAGTTATGGGTTCTATTCGCAAATCAGAAAATTGCATAAGCTGATGCCTTACACCATCATGGTACAAATAATGCGGGTCACAAACCCAATGTCTATGATGAAGGGCATGGTAGATCTATTTATGGCTCAACCATTTGGTGGACAATCGTTGTTACAAACCATGTTTTCTACCGTCTTAACGGACGACTTGAAGACTCAAAAACATATTATAGCGAAGCAAGAAAAATTGGTCGGCTCAGAGTCGGAAAATGCTACGGAAGTGATCAAGGCCTTGAGAAAATTTGTCTTCGACGATGATAAAGTGGCAGATATAACCCAATTGCATGAGGAGTCGGACACATTAGGTATGCCTATTTGTCTCCTTGTGTTAATGAAAAACGTTGATATTCAAAGACTCTCCTCGGATGCAAGCAATGAGGTTATTGAATCATACTCGGCATGGAAATCGAAGCATGATGATGGGTTATATTTCCAACACATACAGGAGTTGTTCAGGCTGTATATTAAGGAAAAGGATAAAAGATTAATGAGGCAGCTGTGGCAAGACCCTGAATTGCCTCAGTTGTTGAAGGCCATCGTTGCCATGATCTACGAACCCATGGTGAAAATCTTTAAAGTCGCTAGAATGGATTTGGCATTACGGAATTTTGAAAAGTTTATGACTGATCTGATCGAATTGATGGACCAAGTCGTCTCGGGGAGTATCCAGAACAAGTCTGAGTTCAATGTCATCGAACAGATCAACGAGTTGGTCACTAAACACCAGGACTCATTCTTCGAGTTTATTCACGACGTGTATATCCATGACACAGAGGGTATATTCGAAGGCTTCATTTTATGGGTGACTAGAACTTTGAATTTCCTACAAAAGAGTAAGTTCGGACCGGACTCCCTAAGGTTGAACCTCAATGAGTTGTTATCCCAAAGCTCGGTGGCTCGTGACATCCAAGCCGAGGTAAGAGAAGTCGTTGCCAATAAATTAAAGGCCAGGAAGCTGTACCAAGAATTACTAGACTCAAAAATCGAGTCCCAACAATCAAATGACCAAAAGAAAACCCCCAACACAAACGATCTGTTGGCAAACAACTGGAAATACGTCAACGAGTTGGTGATGCCCGGTAACTCTACCGTGGCAGGCATCAGTGGCTCTGAACTCGTGGATCTCGATTTAGACACTCAGGATTACGAGGCTTTACAACCAACGGATACCAATCCGTTGAACAAGGCACACGAGCACCGCTTGAACCAAGCGAGCAAGACAAAAAGTATAGAGTCGATGCTCGACTCTGGGTTTGGATCGTTGTTAAACAATCTGCTCTCCCGCCCTGAGTACACCACCCAGGATGAAGAGATCTGAAAAGTACATCACCAGGAACTTAGTCATCGCTAGCATGCCACCAGTGGGATACCTACTTGCCTTAGAGGCTGGTTCTGGAGCTCCGAGGGACCCTGGCACTGGGCAATCCTCACAGGCAACATCACCCGGCCAGCCAGCACGTGAAAATTTTTTATTATGGAGCTCTCGGTTTTCAAAGCATTTACGAAGAAAAGAGAGCCATTCACACACTGCTTGCACCTATTAATTGCGGGTTCCTCTGGTGACACAGTGGATTAGCAGAAGCATCAATCGTCGAATATTATCATGTCTGAGAGTGGGTTTTTCCCTCGTGCTGTTGCTGTCACTGGTCTTGTCGCTGCGTGCTCTGCCGTTGGGTACGCAGTCTATTTTGATTACCAAAGAAGACACGACCCTACGTTCCGTAAACAGCTGAAACAGAGAGTTAAGAAGCAGAAATTGCAGGAGAAGATGGCCCATGAGCAAGAGAGACAAGAGAGACTACAAACCGTAACGAGTTTCCTACGTGAAGAATTGCAAAAGGACCCTATTTCGACGGATCCAAGCCAAATGGAGGCCACATTCACAACTAATGTGGAGTTAGGTGAGAAGCTATCGATGTTGCCCGGGAAAGAGATGGAAGCTGCGTCGAAGTTCTATAAGGCTTTGGCAGTGTACCCTAACCCTGCTGATTTGCTAGGGATTTATCAAAGAACCGTTCCTGAAAAAGTTTACGAAAACGTTGTGCTCATGATCGCTGTGCTCCCACCAACGAACATCACCTCGTTTATCTCGGAGGCTGCCAGTAACATTAAAATGGATACGGGCTCGGACCCAATTGTCGAAGAGATCGGCGAACCTGCTCAGACCAACGTTGATTGAGTCATGTCCCCCATAAAATTCATTATTTAATATTGTAAATATTGTAGATACATTCAAGCTAGCGATCACGGTTTCATCATTTGGGGATATAGTGCAGCAGGCTGGAAGTCAAGTACACCCCGTAGACGAGTAACCCAATCACATGGGTGGTGTTGGCCAAGAGACTCAGGCCGTGGCTCTTCCCAAACTCTTTGCGTAAAGGAGCGTCCAATTTCTCTAGCTCATCACCCTTGTACTTCGAGGCCAGCACTTGTCTCTGTTCTTTGATGTTTCTTGTCCATGGTAGCAAGTAAAGCCAGTTTGTAAACCCGCTTAAAGAGGCGACGGTAAGAGCGGCCAATGGGTAAGCGGACAATGGAGTTGGTGCCGTGGCAGCAAGCACTAGCGGAGCAAACGCGTGCAACTTGAAGAAGTGTGGGAACACCTTGTTCTGTAGAATGGAGAATTGGTCTCTCTGTAACGTCTTGAAGGCAATTGGCGAAGCTACAAAGGAGTAGAAAACAGTGCCACCGAAGGCAAATGAGTAAAAGAGAACGTGGGAGGCAGTCTTAGCGAGAAACATTGAGAGCAAAAAGATGGAGATTAAATACGGGTACTTTGGTTGAGCGTGTCGTAATGTTTGGAGATCAGATCGGAAGAG